>JAAAKG020142705.1:0-34117 GCA_010014905.2 Druon quercuslanigerum
CAAAGTTACCGACGGAACGCTTATTCACTGCTAGTTAAAGATGTTGCGCATGAAGCCACCTTCGGCCCATGTAAATGGCAGATATTATATATTTTTAAACCTTTTAACCCTGAAAAAAACTATTGCGATTACTCCGTGTCGTTTTAATAGGAATTTTAACGTAGAGTCTGTATTTCAACAAATTAAAAATTTATTTTGCTGTTTTTTTGAGTTTTTAGAGCATGCTACGGAAGGGCTACTATGTGGCTACTATATGGCCACGCTATAGAGTAGTCGTTCCGTTCACTCGGTTCGCCAGGGAGGAAATAAGTGAAGATCAGCTTCAGATTACCCATGAAAACTATACTTCGAAAAAGACACTTTTCATTTTATGAATATATTGTTGTAATTTCCTTGACCATTGTATTTATAATAATAATTATAACATTGCATTATACTTATGTGGGATATTAAAGAAAGCCATGAACGTGAGGACTATTATATCTGCATAAATCTTTATTTTTAAAAGAGTCGATGATACAATACTGAATCTGATTTTACGATAATTTCGTGTGAACTGCGACTTCATCAACAATGGCTAGTATACATTCTGACTTTTATGAATGACAGATAATAACTATTTAATTATTTTCAACAAAAGGTGAAGCAGATAAAGAAACATGTTATTTACTAGGTTTATTGATCGTTGAACTTTTAGAAATATTCAAGGTCAGGTGAATTTAAACTAATTAAGTTGTTTTAAACGTTTCGGAACACAATGGTGGCCCTTTTCAGTGAGTTTTATTAAATCTGTAAAAAGTACATACTACCTAGTACATACGCAGTTCGACAATTGGTAGCATTGTTATTTAATTAATATCTGAGTTGTGAAATTATAAAATTACTTTGCTTAAACTTTAATTCGATTTTATTATTAATTAATAATAAACCTTGCAGTATTCTTGAAACATAATTCTATTTTAGCGAAGTACAATTGATAAGAAAGCAGTATCAATGTAGTCGAAAAGGTTTTGTCAATATATTTTATTTTATGTGTAATAATATTGCAATCATAAAAAATATTTAAAGTTATTTTTTTAGTGACATATATGCAACTCAATTTTTTTTATTGTTATTTTTTTAATTAATCTGTATACAATTTCTTTAAAGTATATTTGCCGTAACATTTGAAACAATTAGTTATTTTCAATTCACCTAAACCTAAAGCCGAGAACTTACATCAACAATTTCTACAAAATTTTGGTTGTTTTTTAATTGCTGTCTCATGCTCTAAAATAAAAACAAATATGAAAAATGCAATGCGTTATTATAATTTATAATAAAATTCCACAGTTAAATATTAATAGTTATATACACATGTCAAGAAATATCCAGGGTTTATAAAGTATAAAAATTATAAATGTACGTTAAAAATACAGAATTCTTTTTCTTATCATCTAGACAGTATTTAAGATAATATTTTTTAAGGTCATTTGTCTAAAATATATTTTCACATCAGCGCCATAATAGACCGCCTAAATAGCAGCACATTAGCGGTCAGGACGATCTTTTGTGGCCTCGAATAGCTGTCCAATAATTACCTATATGGGAAATTCTTGGATAGAAGTCTTAAAATTAAAGATCGGTCAATCGGAAACTGTGATTTGGGGATTGTGAATTCTCTTTTGTTAAAGCTCCATCGGCTTAAACGAACACATTATCATAGCGCATCTGTTGCTTCTTAATTATATTCTGTTATAGTAAATGTACATCATAATTATTGTTGTACCTTGCTCTGGGACTGCTTACTCATATATAGATATGATCAATTTATCAATTTTATTTTTTATGAATAATTTAATATTTTTTTCTTATTTAACATCAATTATTGTTCGTAGGAACCCTAAAAATATATAATTTGACTAAATGTATATTTTTCAAATGTACACTGATATTAAAAAACATGTATTTTAATTTTTGGATTCAATAATTAAAAAATTGTACGTCCTATCAAAAAAGAAGGGCGAAAGCAAATTTTCAGATCTATTTAGGCAAAAAATCTTGTTATTAAATATTTTATTGTGTTTTGTATCGCTTCTCCATACATTTTTTTTCTAATAATATTTTACACAATTTAAAAAAAAACTGCGTTTTCTATCAAATAAAATTGATGACAGATTTTTAGATCATTTTGCTATTGAAAACTTTTGTCAATTGACTTTTTTCGTAACTTGGTTCGATTGTACAAATGTTAATTTTTTATTTTTACAGTTGCTTTTGTAGGAATAAAACAGAAAATAGGTATCCAATTCCAGTAATTTTCCAAAAACATTATTTAAAAAAATCTGAGTGTTATATTTTAATATTGAAAAGCAAAATGCGCATCTTATTAATAGTTAATAATATCGAATTTTTAGATCTGTTTGCAGTAAACAATGTTGTCTTTAAATTTTTTTTCTGTTTGTTGAGTCCTTTTTCCAAAAATTTTAATGGAGTATCTTGCATACTCGTAAATTTCTTCTTTCGGTCTCTTATAGCCTAATGGGAAAGCACCCGGCCGACACACAGTGTACTGCTAGTTCTACTGAACAAAAATTTATTAATTGAACATAAAGTTAAAACATTTTGTTACTAAACTTTTCCTTGATACCATTTTTCCTATAAATTTTTAATTGATTAAAAAAGTTTAAAAAATAATGTAATGACTGACTGAAAACAACTTTCAGTGGGTAAAAGTAAAAACAAAAATGGTTAACAGTGTTAAAAATAAATTAATTAATTAACGAAAGTAATTTTTACGTGACTTGCAATGTTTATGTAACTTCAACCCGTAGATTTTGTATAAAGTATCAAGATAGTGATGGGCACTTATCATAAACTAAGAATAGCTAATTATTTCCAATTGGAAACAATCCTATTGAACAATAGGAGTGTTTTTTTGCGTAAATAAATAAAATGTCTTGTTAAATTTAAAAGTTGTCATATTTTTTATAGCTACCGAAAGTTCTTAATTTTTTAACAGTTTTGTAAACAAATGCATATTTTAACTATTTTTACATTAATCAGATTGATTTTTTTCGGAATCGATTTAAAATGTATTGCCAAAGACAGTTTGGTATTATATTTTTCATAGTCACCAAAAATGTTAATTTTTTAAATAATTTTTATGAACAAATGCACTTTTTTATAAATAGGATTGATTTTTTTGCGAGAAGAAAATGTAGTTTTTTAAACAAATATACATTCATAAAAAAGGGGTAAAATTTTTTATTTATTTATAAGAGTTTTTCAAAAAATATACATTTTTTTAATAATAAAAATATAATAGCAAGGAGTCTTTTGCAAAACATATTATGTTAATTCCGAAAAAAGAAAGTTTGTTATTGAATAAGTTATTAAATATGTATTTGTTTATAAAATTGTTTGAAAAAATTCTCAGTAATTAGCTATTCTCAGTTTATTGTATGCGCACATCACTATTTGTGATGCTTTATAGAAAAGCTATGTGTTAAAATTAGCTAATTATTGCGAATCACAAAAAAGGACATGCTAATTAATTAACTTATAAGATTATTAAAAAATGTTGTTGTTACTCCCGGATTTATGTTAAAGGCCACTAAAAGCTATCTCAGGAACCAGTCTTAAATCCAAGTTTCAGTGCAATTCCATACTGGTAACCTACTAATTGTTTGCAATTAGTGGAAAAATAATAATTTTATGACGTGTACATATATTAATTAAAAAAAAGTTATGAAAATTGGAAAAATAACAAACATAACATTGTAATGAAATAACGCGATTTTGTATGTCCTTATCAACCGTATATTGAAACAACAAGAGGACAATATTGTGAAACTGATAAGAAATTCACTTGCCTTAAACGATTTGATTAATTGTACCTTTTCGCTTCACCTGATTATATAGAACTATGTAAATTGATATATTTAAAAAAAGCAATTACTAGTATTCCACTATTCAATTATTAAATATTGCAATTAATCAAACTAGTAGCATTATACCAGTTGTTCGAGATTGACTTCTTTCTAATTGAATACAAGTTTACAAGAAATTATTATATTTCACTAATTTAGAGTTATAGCAAGCACGTTCTTTCAAGATTTACTGTCAAGCGAAGGAAGAATGTTCCAAGGCTAATTTTTATCAAATAATATATAAAAACGCAACATGTAGTTGAAAATCTTGCAATATGCAATACATATAAAATTCACGGACTTAGATAAAACAGTTCCATCTTATTTTTTTACACGGATCAAATTTTTCCTTAAGGAAGTCACGAATTAATAGCTTGGTCTCGCATGCGAAAAGAATTCATCCGTTATTAACACATTTTCGTCACATGAGTGCCACGAACTTTTAGAAAGCCTATTAGGCTCAAAGCTTACGTGTATGACTAGGGTCTTCCTAATCAAATTATGGTTAATTAATTGTTATTAATTTTTTATAGCTTCTAAATAAAGTACAAATAAAAATTCTAATGCTGGTTTTGTTTTTTAGAAACCAGTACGTTTACATGATCCAAACTGTAAGGATACGCGGTAAAAGTTTTAAAAATCTGTTTATATTCTAAAAAGATTCCGAAATGCGAATATAGTTAAGACACTCTATTTTTAGAAATGCTTATTGAAACAACTGTATTTGGGGCAGTCGAAATTTAGCAAAAATCAGCATGATCATAAAAATAGAAAATCAGCATATATCATAATTCTCTAATTAGTCGATTATAGAATACTTAAACTGATTTTAAGAGAATTTTGTCGGTTATGCGACTTGACACATTACGGTTGCTGAATGCGCTGATGTTGATGAGGATGGATGAAGATTTTGTTTCTTTTCTCACATTTAAAAATTTTTCATATGTTTTATACGTTTATTAATCGTTCAAACTTAAAAATCATTAAAGTCTACAAAATGTTTCATGGTGTTCATGATAGAGTAAGTGAAATCAAGAATTAAAATCACGTCCATCATCTATTAAGCAGCTTTCTCGTGTGTTAAATAAAAACAAAGACAAATTATCAAATACGCCGTTATAAATAATAATATAATTCCAGAAATAAATTTGCTTTTTCGTGTCGATTAGATCGTACATACAGGGCCTTATGAAACGAGCCACATGGAAATAGAAATAGAAACAAGCAACATTATATTTGGAGAATGGAAACAGGGAGAAGAAGTCTAGAAATTGAGGCGAGTAGAAGGGCAAGTAGATATGTTTTAGAAATTTTAAAAATGGAGCAGGAGAGACAAACTAGTATTTGTTAAATGGAGGACATAAAAGCGATGGGTAATGATAACGCATCAAAATTGAGAGAAGTTTTGAAAAAGCAAAGATCGAATTAGGAGATGGAGAAACATTCAATCAATGGAAAATACAAAGTAATTTAGAGCGAGGGGTTATAAGAAAGAATGAACAAGAAATTCAATCTGATTACGGATGGATGAATGAAACCCAAATTCTGTCAGTTATAGAACAATTTTAAAGAGGGATTCCAAAGGGAGATTTACAGAAAGGAAACGGGGAGTTTCATAAACACTGCGTGAAACTAAGATGTGGGAATGCACGTTTGTCAGAGAATAAAGGGTACAGCAGTACATTATGTAGATTCTGTGAAGTATTGGAAGAAAATTTGGCTCAGATTTGAATTTGTGCAGAAGCAAGAAGACTGATTAAAAGGGACCTGATCAGGCAGGTTGATTATTGGTTACAGAGAGATCCGCATATCTAAATTTTATAGAAACTAATCAGTATTCTTAAGGAAGAACTGATCTCTGCAGATGTGCAATAGAATTCGAGACTTGCAAGGAAAAGTTTTATCAAGAATTTATATGTTGGGTTGAAGTAGGAAGAAAAAAAAGATATAGAGGAGTAACATGGCCTAAATCCATGAGGAACTGTATTAGTATTATTATTATATTGTGCCATCTTCCATCTCACACGTACTCATGACCAGGTACTTTGCTACCAAACACGGTCGGGACGCGACAAGTGATTAGTAGATTCGTTGGTGTCAGTCGCTTGTTTCGTAACTCAATATTCTTTTTGCGCATTTGTCATAACACGCGAGTAGACACACCGGAAAACCCGTCTATAGGGATCCGACGATCACACTCAAAACCCTGTAGGTATCGATAATTTAACCAGGAGAGCCCGTTTATAGCCAAAGACTGAAACAAACGATTCAAAATATTTACTTTGCATAGACAGCGAGAGACAAACACAATTTCACATAAGTACACGACCATACACATTCATCATAAGGAAAAAAAAAGAAAAGAAAAATTAATAAATAAAAAACTTCCTTTCTTCCTTTCTCACTCTTCATCTAAATCTTCTACAAACACGTTAAAAAGAGTTGGATTTAGTAAAAACCCTTGTATGACCCGACTGTTATTCGAATAAACTCTCAGATGTCTCTTAATTTGTGTTTATCTCATTTTTTTCATGTATAAAACTTTGACTATTCTCAACAGCCTACCCTTCATCCCAATCTTTGCCAATTTAACAAAAATAATATCTCTGTCCACAAAATCGAATGCCCTTCTTAAAGTATATAAAACCTACGTACAGTTTTCTTACTTTCATTTTTAACTTGTTTTTTATCATCCCACATCTATCATTCAACACCTAAGAGTTCTTTTACCCTAAAACTACTGGTATCATCTTCGTCTCCTCTTTTGAATATAGGGAAGATTCTTGCTTTTTCTCAACTGCTCCCGATCCTCCCTTCCTTCACTTACCATTTATAAATCTCTGCACTTTTTTAAACTTTCTGATTCTTTTTATGCATTGTGCTACTTCCTTTAGCATCTATTTCTATATTTAGGCTATCTTCTCTCTCTTCCTTTTCTAAACAGGTCTCACCGTTCCCTGTCTCCATTGTCCTGCGAAGGTCTTCAACTACCTCCTCTTCTCTCGTCAACTCAAGATTTATCGTCTCTGCTTCACTTTTTTATCTGCGTCATGTAACTTCTGAAAGTGAGATTTCCACTTCTCCCTTTTGATCTTGTTGGCCCTCTTGCTTTTCCTATGTCTAAAATTGCCTACTGTCTCCGCAAAACTCTTTCATTTTTTACTCTTCGAGACTTTCCGACAATTTTCTTCTCTTTTCTTTTGTTTCTTTTAATCAAAGGATTTTTGCAAACTATTCCGCTCCTTCACGAATTCCTTTCTGTAGCTGACGCTTTTTTGTGGAGCTTCTTAATGGTTTTTCAGACCTTATACTTTAAATGTTTACTTTCCTCTTCAAACCCGTTACTATTGTTTTTCCTTCCTAGTTAATCTTTTTTTATTGTTTTCTATCTTCTTAAACATTTCTATTTCTGATGTGTCTTTTTTAATTCTATGCACAATTTTTGCCCATCTATCCTCCTAGCTAGTGCTTTCTTCAAGTTCCTCAAAATCACAATTCATACTTTTTTCAAATTTCTTTTCCTTATGATGTACCCAAATCATTCTTTCCCCTGGTTCGATACCTCTATTATGATGAAAATAAACCTGTCATCCTCTCTTCGTCTCGCTTCTTCTCCAGCCAGGTCTCCTGTAGTACTATCAATTCGGATTACTTCGAAAAATCCCAAGTATCCCATAACTTAGTTACTCCCGCAATGTTACAGGCAATAACTCTTTGACCATTAATATGTTGGTCTACGAAAATGCTGCTTCTCCTTCACTTTTTTAAATTCATCCCAAATAAATGTTTGACCATCTATTTGCCATCTCATGTAGCTCAAGGAGGCCTGCTCCCCCTTTCTTCTTAGCTTCCTATAATTGGCCCTCTATTCATCTCTGTACTACATATTGTCTTTCCTTCAGGTAATATTTAATGATAATTAATATCTCTTTAAAACTTTTCTTCCTCTCCATCAGTTTTTTCTTAGTTTTCCAGGAATCTAATGTCACCAGGGTCCCGCTCCGATCACTCTCAATTCTTCAATGTGGTTTTCAATTCCAGTTCGTTTCTTCATCATATCCTGTATTTCTTTGTCCAGAGTTTTCCCAGCTGCCATAAAAGCTCTAATTTTTATGAACTTTTTCCTTTTTTTCTTCCAGTTATTTTCCACTTTAGTTTTTCGACACTGAATAACTCCGCTAATCCCTTGCTTTTGCTAGAATTTTCATGTTCTTTAGCAAGCCTTTCGAGTTGTTTAGAACCTCCCATGCAAATGTCTACTCCTTCTTGTTATTTGGGCGTGGACGTTCTGAAATCTAAAATTTTAGAAATTTAAATTAAATTAAAATCTAAATCAAAAATCTTACTTAACGTCCAATCGTCAACTTGATGAAAACTCCTGCATACTACTGTAAACTAGTGTAAATAAAGAAAACAGGATGTTTGTATGGAGCAATAAATTTTAAATATTAAGGATGTTTTCAGTATAAAGTCGACAAGCACATGACTCAATCTTTTAACTTGATTTATGAAATGAAAAAGGCAGCCTCATTTCTAAGCCTAACAAAGTTTGGAAATTAAATACAAATTTACTGTAGAAAGAATTTTTTAAAACGTATTTATTTGGATCTATTTATGCTGTTTTTACAAATAGTATATAATATGTCCTAAATCCTTTTTATCTCATTAGTTGTATAGTTAATAACATGTTTAGTTTGAAAAAAACCAACGAATTCTACAAAAATTTCAAGAAAAAAATAAGTTATTGGTAGATAATTAAACTTTTTGGTTGAAAATGAACTTTTTTGTTAAAAATTCATAATTTTGGTTAAAAACTCATCTCTTTTAGTGGAAAATTGATCTTTTTATTTAAGCAATTAATATTTTGTTTTAAAATTTGTGTTGTGAGATATATTTTTCTAAATGTTTGTAATCACCCTGTAAATGTAAGATGTAAATATTTAATTATTTTGCTATAACGAAAAAATAATTGATTTTGGTTTGATATTTTAATTTTATCTTAATAGTGTAAACAAATAAATAGACTAAAATGATTCCAGTCCAGAGGCGAGGGCTGTGTTTGAGCAGGTCGAGACTCCGAAATTGTCACCAATCACGTACACGATCAATGCTTTTAGAATGCTTATATTTTTTAAACTCGTTTACGCTTAAAACAAAAACTAGGTATCCTATCAAAAATTGATAACATCAAATTTAAAGATCTGTTTTTAGCAAACAAATGTTTTCTTCACATTTTTCTTTTGTTTCTTGCGTCCTTTTTTCAAAACTTTTAGCAATGTCATCCTGTGATACATAGTGAAAATAAAGGAAAACTTACTTAAAAGTGCAAATTAATAATGCTCTTGGATTATCTACAATATGATTTGAATGCTTCTGTAGAATCTTAAAAAAGGATTAAACTTGCTTAGCTCAAAAACTGCTAAATTCGTTCTTAGCAAACAACGTTTTAACATTGAAAAAAAATTATTTCGGAAAAATCGATTTTTTGCATTTTTTTGCAAACAGATCGATGCACAACAAATATGTCTTTTTGATTTTTCCCATTGTTTTTGGAAAGAAAGGTAATTATATTAAAAGAAAATAGTTATATCGGAATTCTAAATATTCTAACAGCATAAGCTAGATTTTTATTTATATTTTGCATTATGAGAAATGCAATTATTAATTTTTGACCACATTTTGAAGTTTTACAAAGTTTTCAAGCATTTTACGATTTGTGTAATTGAAAGATCATGTATAAAGAAAATGAAAAAAAAAGTTCTTTAGTCCTGAAAGCTTTTCTTATGTTTCATTTTTTTTCAAATATTGTAATAATACTGTTTATTCGTGTGTACAATACAGATTAGGACTAGCTAATTTGATTGCAATAAATAAATAAAAGTCAGAGTCAGCGAGCAAAAATTGAATGCTGCACTTATAATTGCAGAGATATTAAGACAAAATGAAAAAAAATGGAAGATCGAAAAACAATTAATAAAGGACGAAATCAGGGATTTACTCACACAGCACCCTGATCAAGGCAAGGAAAATATAAACAATAGCGCAAGAGAACAGGTGTTCTCTCTTTGATACCTGAGAATCGAATAAGGGTCAGTAGGTCATTATCTGTAAACACTCTAGAAACATCCGTCATAAAGAAATTCAATATAGAGAAAGCAAAATAAAAAAAACAAGATTTATGGAACATCGCCTTTAAATGTAATAATTCATATTAGCATAACTTGTATTTAATTTATCTAAATCAGTTTTTTAATTAATAAATAACCCTTTTTGTTTTTTAATATAAAGCATTACCATGAATTCTCTCTTTCTCCCATCACTCTCACTATTCCAAATTTTCACATTATCCCAATCAAACTCATGATAAACATCAACAAATTTCCTTGCATGCCTGGCAAGAACGCTCTTATAACAGCGTCCCAGCCGAACATCACTCTTGTGCTCCTCGAACTTAGTATTAAGAAGTCTGCCGGTCTGTCCAACATAATTCATCTTACAAATCCTGCAAGTGATCTTGTAGACAACACCATCCCTCTCAAACTTATACAAAGGATCTTTACAAAAATCAATCACTGAATCCATTTTAAGTGGTTATGGGTAATGATTCATGAAAAGGATATTTCTAACAATATTTAAATTTCTTACATATATAAAAATAAAATGGGACAAACCTAGAGCTTTGCTAACAAAATTATTAATTACTGCAATTTTCTTTTGAAAAGGATGAACAGCAAAAAATTAAAAATCCTGCCTGAATATGTACTTTTCCTATACCAATTGGTAAAAATAATACTATCCCAACCCTTAATCACTTCTTTGTACAAAAAACTGATTCTATTATTCTGCTCTATTTTATGAGTAAATGGAAGTTTTGGATGAAAACTATTAAAAGCGTCAATAACCTTCTGTAACTTTTCCAGACGAACACACAATAAGGTATCGTCAACATACCGACAATAAAAAGGCAAAACAAATGAGGTCAAGTTTTCAGTACCCGTGAGATAAAAAGTAAGTCGAAACAGATGATGGAAATACTAAAAGATGTTGAATTAAATATACTCGAAATTCCTGTTTTGGATCAGCAGGATTTCCGAAACAAGGTTTAACACTTGTCAAAGAGCTTTGTTAATAAAAAACGTTTGCATTTTAGTAGTATGGATCGTAAGATTTTTGAGTGTTTCATGATGACGAATTAATTTCTTGGTAACAATCCTGATATAGTTTGCATGAATGCTGATAAAGGCAGTGTTACTGTTTGTATGGAAAAATCAGATTATGTTAGGGATATGGAGAATTTGCTTTCTAATAATAATAAATTTGAATTATTACCTGAGGAACCATTGAAAAAGTTAAAAAAACACTTTTAAGATGCTTGACTATTGGAGAAAGAAGGCACTTCTGAAAAAGGATATACGATGGACTGATATTAATACTGAAGACACAGTTCTTGCCAGATGTTATGGTTTGAGAAAAATTCACAAAGATGGTTATCCTATCACAATTTCTAAATATATTGTAAAAAATAGTTGGGAATTTCAAAAATTTATTATTCAAAAAAAGGTTCCGGAAGATTATGTATTGATTTCTTGATGTTGTTTCATGTTTTCGAGTCTGCTTCTTGATTTAGTTGAACATGCATTGATGAAATAGTATAGTTGATCATGATGAAATAGTATAAAAACACGTATTCGATTATCTTAAAAAGATTTATTCGCAGGGATAGTTTTTATCATGAACTCAACTTATTTCAAATTTAATGAATCTTTTTATAGACACTGGTTTGGTACTCCCATAGTTTCGGTTTGGTAAAATCGGTTTGGTATTATAACCGTTGTCCCCATTGATGTTATTAGGGTGCTTTAAGATTTCGATTGCTTCTCTATGTTTTCGCCGGAAAATATTGTGTCTCCATGGTGGGGCGCTCTGGCCAATCGCAGATTCGCTGGCATCGTAAAGAGCATACATAAGAACAACATAACCTGATACTTCAGTTTCAGGTCAGCCCTGAAGAAGTGAATTGCAATGTTTACGAAACGTCGGCAAAATTCTTAGTTTTGTACACCATTGAAACCCGAAATATCTACTTTATCAGAATAAATCATCGTGAAAATAAATATTATTATTATCCGTAGAGTTTTTGTGAGAAAAATATATGATCTTGACGCTTTTTCGCAAACTTTGTTGAAAACAATCATAAATATTAATTTTTGAGAAAGATTGTTTATTAAAATAGTAAATATTTAAATTGTGTTTGATTTTTATCTTAAAAAAATAACTAACTGTGAAAAATGTAATTGGCGCATTTGCTAATGCATATTTAAAATAATAATCATTTGGATTATTGAAACAATTATTTAGATTGAATCAGTATTTTTGTATGAATTTTTAATATTAATTAATTTGATTTTTGCTTTTTACAGATAGATTTTTTAAAAATAATGTTCCTTAAGTAATCAAAATGAAGAATTGGCAAGCTTAACTTTATTAGGAATTTCATAAAGGGCAAATACGTAAAGAATTAGTTTTTTAAGAATTTTTCTCGCAAAAAAATCGCACGTACTTATCGTAACTTATAATGTGTTTAAACCCATACCACCTAAAATTTTGTCTTCATACGTTATTGTTCCTAATCCTTAATTCTTATTAATTTTTTTCTCGCATTTGTGCCCCGTCTTATTCAAAGGCAAGTACACTTAAAATTATTTAGAAAATATATAACATGTTTCTAATGTAATTTGAATAAAAGATAAATATTGTCCTAAAAAAGGAAGAAAAATTGTTTTTTAACATAAAATAAAATAAAGTAAAAAAAGGGAATTGAACAAAACAAACCCCCATTCTTATCTTTTACATTTATTTATTTTTAATATTATTGAATAAAAAAAAAACATTTATTTATTTGTCAAAAGAGCCAACACGCTGATGTTTTTTTAAAAATGTTTTTTTCTTGCGATTTGATAACTATTAAAATAAGATAGAAGAAAGAAATAAAAAAGAGAAGGACGGGTATTTAGTTATTTACCTTCTTATTTTTCTTTTCTATTTTTCGTTTTTTCTATGAAAAAGGAATTTTTTTATTTTCTTGTTAGGAAAATTTTAACGTTTTTCAAATTATAAGCAGCACATTTTATGGCACCTGTGAAAAATTTTTGTGGGATTCTTGTTATTATTTTCAGGAATACTGCTCAATAACTTTATTATTAGACGTTAAATAGTGTTTCAAAATTTGATTATAATCTAATTCTAATTTCTCAAATTTTTATTTTTAAGATAACGTTTTATTACTAAGATTAAATTTTTCATTTCTCCTTCGAAACTTTTCAAAAAATGACGTATAATATAATTTGTTAATGTAATAATTTGGTTATGTAATCTATCTTCAAATATTTTACGTAATTTAAAAATTAGTTTTTAAAAAAACTTTGTGTATTTTATTTATCAGGATAGAAGATATGTTTTAAAAAATTTCTGAAGAGGCTCCACTTCGTGGAGCGAAAGCTTGAATAACATAAAGCTTACTGATGAGTAAGTCAAAAACCTTACATCATTGAAATAATTTTCAACCCTGATCAACAAAATTAACATCATCTATATAAATCTTGTCATTTTTTGTGACGGGAAACTTTATCCATTTTCAAAGACCCTTACCCATCTGGCTTAATAATCTTTCCGGAACTTTCCAGAAATAGTGACATTTTTGCAAGAAGGAGTCTATTGATTTTCTTAATGCAACAGATTCTAAATCATTTTCATTTATCTTAGATGTACGCTTCGACATATGCAGGTGCTTAAGCCTTCTCGATCGATCGCCATAGTTTAGGCGGTGCTTGGCTTGGTTGTAATCCGATGAGGCTATTTTCACTTTCGAAATAATAAAATAACAATTATTATAATTATTATTATAAAGTCACGAATCCTATCCTTTAGAACTAGATATTGTTTCATATGGGACACAAAACTGTTTTAGATTTTCCCAACAAAATTATTAATCTGCCTGCTTTTTTACTGGTCATATAATGCTACCATTTTCTTAAATAAAAATTAATAATATCAGGAATACAGAATCTTGTCTAGAAATTAGAATTCCCGATCGTACTAAGACTTCCAGCAAAAAATGAAATACACCTTATTGTCTGCAAAATTAACATTCGCGCAAATTCTGTTGTACAATATTATAAACATAAACAGAAGTATTGCGTAACTCTGTAGAAGAACTGTTGAGTACTTTTCAAGAAGCTTTTTTTACGCTTTTTTTAAGACTGCTAAGCAACTAAGAGTAGATTTATACCTATTTAAACAAAATAACGTAGATTAAGAAAAAAATTAGGAAACATTAACACACTTTTACTAAAGACAAATTGTTCAGGATTTATCATTTTAACTGGATAAGATTCAGAATATGAAAACTTTATGAAAACTCGTTTCATTAAATGAAATTATCTCGGAACATAACATAACTATGTAGATGACGTTTTGAACGACCGAGTGCACGATTCGTCGCACCCAGGTTGTCGTCAAGACGCCTAGATGTCGTCTTGAACCACCTGGTGCACGATCCGGTGCACATAGGTCACCGATTCCTCCTTTTAAGATATTTTTAAAGTTGGTACAATTAAAATTTTTAAATAGTTCTCATAAAAAACGTATCAAACCACCTAATCCACGGTTCCGTGCACTCAGAGCGTGGACTCACGATTTTTAGTTGTTTTGGCTGTTGGCACGATGTGAATTATTAAAAACTTCTCGTAGAATACGTGATAAGCTACATGGTGCACGATCCTGCGCACACGGGTCGTCGTCTAAGCATTTGTAATTGTTTTGGTTATTGACCAAATTCGAATTTTAAAGAAGCTGTCCTGGATGACGTTTTAAAGGACCTGTTTCACGATCGAGCATACCCGAGTGGTTGAATCACCATTGATAGATATTGTGGGTGTTAAAAAATTTGAATTTAAAAAAGTTCTTGTAGATGACTTCTTGAACGACGTGGTGAACGATCCGATGCACCCGGGTAGTAAACATACCATTTAGAGACGTGTCGGCTATTGGCAAACCTAAGATTTTAATTTCTAGCGCCGGCTGATTTCCTCTAACACTCGGATATTTGTCTGAGTACCTACCTATTTATAAATTTTGTGCTTAGCATGTCCTAAGCATGGGCGTCATACAAGAGCTAAGCTTGCATCATGCTACCGTTCAGCCATGACCCATGCTTAGGCAGATATTGCCAAGTGTATTGCCATGCTTGAGCCATGCAAACTTTTTTCACGTGGGTAGTTATAATAATCTTTTAAAACTTTCAAAAATCAATGTTTTTCTCCTCTTGATTTTTTTCATATCATGCGTTTTTTGGCTTAAAATGTTCATTTTAGTTGTTTTTTTATGGATTTTGAAAATTCTAAAACTCTGATCATTTTCTTTTTATCGAATAGGGACATAAAGATAAATTTTTCTAGTTGTAAAATAGTATGAATAACCGTACATAGAATGTTTAAATCTTGAAATAGATGGGCTCAAAAAATGTTGAAAATGTGCTCACTTTTTGGATTTTCATCCCATATACCTGGTTTATGAAATCATCCTTTCTTTTTGGGCCCTAACAAAGTACCCCAAAGTAGAATTTATTCGGATCAATCTTTCAAAAGTAATCTTGCTTACAAGATTCAGACTACAGATCACAGTCAGACAGACACCTTCGTAGAAATCGAATTTATTGCTTCCGGGGGACTGAAAACCTCGAGCTGTGATGGAAATCGACAAAGTGAAATTTTACATAAATCCAATACCTTCTCCTTAGAATAGAAATGTAATAATGAGGACCAGATTTACATTACGAATGAAAAATATACTTCGGATAAGATGCTTTTCGTTTTTTGAACACATTAGTGATATTTTGTTGACCGTTGTATTTATAATAATAATTATACTATTACATTAAACTTACGTGGGATATTTAAGACACACATGAGCGTGAGAAGTATTATATCCGCATAAAAATTAATTTTCTAATCAGTCGATGATAGAATACTGAATCTAATTTTACGAGAATTCCGTGTGAACTGAGATTTGATCAAGGATGGTTGCTGCATATGCTGGCTTGGATGAATTGCAGATAACAGTTATTTATTTATTCTTAAAAATAGGTGAAGCAGATGGAGAAAGATGTTGGTTTCCTCACATCTTAAACATTTTCCTTCATTTGTTAAGTTTATTGGACTACGACCTTTCAACATTATTAAAGGCTACGCAGTGTGCCATAGTGTGCATGACAAAGACAACAAAATTAAAATCATTTCCGTTATTTTTTCATTTGCTGACTTTTGCTCTAATCTTCACATAATTGACTGAATAGCGGAATATTAGCTTGTCCAAACTAGGGTTCGAACATATAAACACGTTTTTATTTCTTCTCAGCGCCATAAGCGACCGCCTTTACAGCGCCACATTAGCGGTGAAGACGATCTATTCTGGCTCGATTAGTTCCCCAATAATTATCTACATAGAAATTTGTAAAAAGAAGTTTTAAAATTTAAGGTGCAACCACTGGCCACTGCAAGTGGGGGATTAAAAATTCTCTTTTGTTACAGCTTCGGTGGCTTTAACAAACACATTCGGGACTGCTTACTGATGTATTGCAATACATGTATTGCAATGTTATTTTTCATGATATGTTTAATATTTTCTCCTTATTAACATAAATCCTTATACGTAGGTACCGTAAAATTGATATATTAATTTTAATAATATATATAATGATATAATAAGTTACAATATAAAAATATAATAATTTTTTGAATAAAATAATTTTAAAAAGTGTACGTCCTATCAAAAAACAGGTCGATAGAAAATTTTCAGATCTATTTAGGCGACAAATCTTGTTAATAAGCACTTTATGATGTTTTGTGTCGTTTTCCCAGAAATTAAATTTTTTCTTTCAATATTTTACACAATTAAACCAAAAGTTACGCGTTCTATAAAATTAAATTGATTACAAATTTTTAAATTTCTGTTCAATTTAAAACTATTGTCAATTGCCTTTTTTCGTAACTTGGGTCGATTTTACAAATGTTAATTTTTTATTTTTTCTGTTACTTTTTTACGTTTAAAACAAAAACAAGTTCTCCTGATTATTTTTTCAAAAATATTATATAAAAGAGTCTAAATGTTATGTTTTACTATTAAAAAGAAAAATGCGCACCCTATCAAAAAAATATTAAAATCAAATTTGAAGATCTGTTTTTGGCATACAATGTTTTAAAAAAGGAATAAAATTGTTTTTCTCAAAAAGTGCTAGATTCGTTCTTGACAAACAACGTTTTTACAAAAAAAAAAATGATTTCGGAAAAACGAATTTTCGCATTTTTTCGCAAACAGAGAGAGGTACACAAATATTTAGATAAAAGCTTACACACCTGGGAACATTCTAAACAAAGTATCTCTTTTGTGATATTTACCATTGTTTATGGAAAGAAAGTTAATTATAATATAAAAAGAAATTTTTTTTCCTAAAATCAAAAACCTGTAAAACTTTTTTTTGACTATATTTTAAAGTTTTAAAAAGTTTTTAAGCATTTTAATATTTTTCTTTTTGAAATATAAAGTATAAAGAAAATGAAAGAAAAGTTATTTATTCCTGAAAGCTTTTTTTATGTTTGATTTTTTTCAAATATTTTAGTTATGCTGTTTATATGTATGTACAATGTAGATAAGAACTAATTAAATTGATTACAATACGAAAAAAAAGTCAGAGTCAAAAAGAAAATAGAATGCTGCCCTTATAATTATAGAAAAATCAACACAGAAGAAGGAAAAATGGAAGAATGAAAACAATTACTAAAGGACTCCATGAAACGAACCATAGAAAAAAGATTTCAGAACGTTTAGAAATTCCAGAATTGACAGTGCAAAACAGGAACAAAAGCCCGAACAACAAGAAGGAGAAGACAGTTGCATGGGAGGTTCTAAAGAATTTGAAAGGCCTGCCAAAGAAGATAAAAAATTATAGCCAAAGCAAGGGTGGACCAGAATTCTTCAATGTCGAAGGATTGAAGTGGAAAATAACAGAAAGCAAAAAACTCAAAATGTTTATAAAGTTTAGAGGTTTCATGGCAGCGGAGAAAGGCTGGTCAAAGAAATACAGGGTGTGATTAGCAAACAGACGATAGTCGAAATCTAATTTAAAAAATTGAGAGTGATCGGAGGCCTCCTCAAGCCACATAGGATGGCAGATAGATGGTCGAATATTTATTTGGGATGAATTAAAAGGAATAAGGGTAAAGGCAGAATTTTCGTAGACCAAATTATTAATGATCAAAGAGTTATTGTCTGTAACATTGCGAGAGTAACTAAGATATGGGAAACTTGGGATTTTTCGTAGAACTCCGATTTGATAGTACTACAGGAGACTTGGCTGGAGAAGAAGCTAAAAGAAGACGTGTTATTAAAATTTGATAAAAATTTGGTATGGTCAACGAAGCCGGCTGTGAAACTAAAAAAGAAAGCTAAGGTGAAGGCGAACTGATAGAAATAAGATAAGTTTGAGTAAAGCGGTTCATGTGAGTGAGTGGGAAAATGGTTTAATTTTAAAAGAAAGGAAAGTCGAATGAAATGAAAATCTGCTGAATATTGTAACGGTTTATAATAATGTTAGGACTAAAAAGTAAACAACGGAGAAGTAAATGTGACTGAAGAATTGATAATAGAAACAAGAGTAGAATCGGACAGCCTACCAGTGACCTTCAGACTTGACATTTAGAGGCAAAAATACTACAGGTTTGTTTTTCATAATAATAGAGATATTGAACCAGGTGTAAGAATTATTTGGAAACATAAGGAAAAGGAATTTAAAAAAAAGTATAGAACGTAATTGGGAGGAGTCTGAAGAAGGCACTAGCTGGTAGGATAGATTGGCAAATATTATACAGAGTATTAAAAAAGTCACATCAGAATTAGAAATGATTAAGAAGATATGAAACAACAAAAAAAGATTGACTGGAAACGGAAACAATAATAATGAGTTGAAACAGGAAAGTAAACCTTTAAAGCTTAAGGCATAATTACCCCCGTGGACAGGGGGTAATTCTTGAAGGAACGGCATTGTTTGAAGAATTTTTTGGATAGAAAGAAACGAAAGAAAATGGAACAAAATTAGGGGAAAGTCGCGAAGTGTAAAAAATGAACAAGTTTTGGGGAGGCAGTAGAAAATTTTTGACCTAGAAAAAGAAAGAGGGGCAACAAGATCAAAAGTGAGAAGTGGAAATCTAACTTTCAGAAGTTACATGAGATAGATGAAGTTAGTGAAGCATAGATCATAACTCTTGATTTAGCGAAAGAAGAGAAAGTAGTTCAAGACTTTAATAGGGCAATGGAGACAGGAAACGGTGAGAACTGTTTATAAAAGGAAGAGGGAGGTCCCATGTATATAAAGGATCAGAAAGGATAAACTGACAGGAGAGGATGGGCTCTCAGTAGAATCTCTACAAGGTTTACCCACATGATGGTTTGAGGAAGTCTAGAGATGTATAAATGGTATGTGGATTAAGGGAGGATATATTTAAAGAAGGAGACGAAAATGATACCGGTAACTATTGGGGAAAAGAACTTTTGGGTATGGGCTAATAGATGTGGGATGATCAACAACAAGTTAAGAATGAAAGGGGTAAAACTGTTCGTAACTTTGCTTATGTGGACTAAGATATTCTGTTTGTAAAATTAGCAAAGATTGCGATAAAGGGTACACTGTTCATAATGAACGAAACTTTATGCAGGGAAACAAAAATAAGGTAATCGCAGATGAAGAAGCAACTAAGAATTTTTCGACTAACAGGGGGGTCAGGCAATGGTTTTCACTGAGCTTAACACTTTTTAGCGTCCTAATATAATGTATTGAGATAAAAGGCATGATATTCAGGCAAGAAGAGAGAATAAAGAAAGGGTAAAAAGGGAAATTATTTGGAGAAGAATTAGAAGTAGTAAATTGATAGAAGTACTTGGGTTCTTGGTTTTCTACAGTTGGAACTTTTAGCAAGCTTCTGATAAAAAGGGCAAGAATAAATAATTCAGGAAGAAGACTGTACTTTTAAGACACTTTATAAAAGCCAAGGGTCCAATGCGGGGTTGAAATATAAGGACGGAAAAGTAGGAGAAAGAGAAAAAATATGCTTAATGAGCAACAAATAAAAGGAAGGCAAAATACAAGATAATTTTCAACGAGGGATTATAAAAAGGTCAGAACAAGGAATTCAATCTGATAGTGGACAGGTCGGCAAGTCCAAGTGCTGTCAGTTATAGAAAAATTACAAAGAGGTATTTCTAAGTGAGATATACTGGGATTTAAGGAATCTCAATAAGTGGTTTAAGAAACAGTGGGCAAGACAGAGATGTGGAAATGTAGGTTGTTAAGGCAATATAGGTTATAGCAATACACTATGTAGATTATGTAGATGCTCGGAAGAAAATTTTGCTCAGATTTTTTTTGTGAAGAAGCAGGAAGACTTATTAGTCAGGGAGGATGATAGGGAGGTTCTTGCTTACAAGAAAATCCGCTTATCAAAATTGAACAGAAACTAATAAATAGCCTGAAAGAATAACTGATCTCTGCAGATATGCAAAAGAATTAGAAAGACTTGCAAGGGTGTAATCAAGAATGTATAGGTTGGGGTTAATTTGGAAGAAAATAGTAATGTAGAGGAATAACATAGACAAAGGTCAGGAGGAACAGTAATTCAGATACAGAAATATGTAATTATTTAATTCTTATCTAATCAGTAAAATGTCTAGGACAGAAAATATGTGTCTTGGTTTTATTTCATAATTTAAAAGGACAGAAGAATATTGTAAAAATGTAGTAGTATACAATGCACATAATAAATTATTATTGTTATTATTAATAATCTGCAATAAAATGCAGCTGGAAGGACAAAATGTATTGATTCAATAAAATGTGTTTGATTTGTAGAAGTTTGTTTAATTAATCAAGAGATTTTACTTAAATACTTTAAGTGATTTTAAATACTTTCTTAATTACTTTCGAGTATGTTTTTTATATTTGAGATAATAAATTCAGCAAATGATAAGATATACAAATAGTTAAACTTAAAATAAATCTGTAAGACATCCTAGTCCCCATTCATATAAAACCTGTTGGGTCGTAGCTTCAGCCATCCTAATGTTTTTTCGAAACAAACTCAACGTTTTTTCAACTTTTTTTTTCTTTATAGTACTACAAATAATATTAACGATCAAAATGCAGAGTAGTAATTTTAACTCAAATCTATCATATTGAGAAAGTGGCCAGCTGCTCATCATGAGTCAAAAGAGAGCGCATGCTCGGCTACGTATCTGGTACGCTCAACAAAATTCGTTCGTACGCTCATAAAAAATTGCTCAACACACTTTTTTGTTTAAGCCAAATAAATTAATTTAAAATTTTAACTACTTTTTTGGTAATCGAAAGTAAATTCTGGTAAGAGAAACCAAAACTGCTTATCAACATTATTTTATTGCTGAAAGGAGAGAAATTTCAAGAGATAATTTCACGGAAGCGCGTAATGTTAAAGTTGCAATACTTACGTGATTTAAAGTCTCAGACTCTGTGATCTAAAAGTATAGAATTCGAGCCATGAAATCTAAGGGGCGTGGTCTAATTCCTGAATCTTTGAGGCCTATACTTTAAGAGCAATGGTTCCGAGGTCTTAGTTCTCAGTGTAACATCCTTAAATTTCACTTAATTAAGATTGTAATACAATTTTTATAGTTGATGCGTGTGCACAAGCTACAGCACAACATGCAACATTATTTTTCCACAACATTTACATTACACTCTCAAACAAAAAAGTTTGATCAGCAATTTTTCTTAAATGTACCAACGAATTTTGTTGAGCTTACCAGATACGTAACTGTGCAGGCGCTCTCTTTCGTCTCATGATGAGCAGCTGGCAACTTTTTCAATATGGTGGATTCAAGTTAAAATCACTTTTGTGCATTTTGATCGTTTATATTATTTTTAGTTTTATCAAAGAAAATAAAGCGGAAAAAAGAGTTGTGTTTGTTTCGAAAAAACTTTAGGATGGCTAAAGCTACGACGCAACAGGTTTTATATGAATGGGGCCTATTATCTCTTATAGATTTATTTTGAGTTTAGTTGTTTTTACATTTTATCATTATTTGTATATAATATCTCAAATATCAAAACATATTTGAAAGTAATTAGGAAAGTAAGTGAAGTATTCAAACGATATTTCAGGAATGGGAAATTCAAAATGAAACCATTCGAAAGTAAACTTGTTTTGGATCGCACTCATATGTCATATGTGTTATAAATATTGATTTTAACATAAATTATAAGATTCAATCATACTTGCATGTAAAAGGAAAGACACTCACGAATTTAGGTAGTATTATTTTACTATTAATCTCATTCATTTAAAACTTTTGGCTGCAATAAGTAACAATTTTGATGAATTTCATCCGACAAGAGCATTCTTGTTATCTGATTTTGTTAACACAGACTATTTGATTCTGGGCCTGGTGATCGAAATCAAGAAACAAACACTGACACTTCAATTCACTTTTATTTTGACAAACACAATAAACTCACAGAAACATACAGATATTCATGGTTTCCACCCAAAAGGGGACAAGTTAGAGGTGTAGCTTATAGTTTTAAAAATGAGGCTCCCAAATTAAAAAAAGTCAACAGGTACCTTGAAAGATAGCGGTTTTAGTCTAAGCTTCAAGAGGATGATTTCTTCTACCTTGTGGACGAGAATGAGCCTCATCTCAACCAAACTCAAAAAATTGTAATAAATCGTTGATTTTCTCAAAAATGCGGTAACAAAGGGCAGGGGTCTGTGTTCTTATTCAGAAAAGCAGTCAGAATCGTCTGACAACTTCTCGAGTCCGAGACCGACGAGAAACTGAGGCCCGATATGGGAGAAAATTCGTCGTTCGTAAGCTAAACTGATCTCACAAAGGGATTTTTGACGAACACTTTCAAAACTGTGTCGCTGTTTAGTCTAGGAACAATTGAACATAAACAGTCGCAGGTCCTAACCCGAGCAAAGAAGAAAAACAGGCATAGTTAACAGAGTTGACGCGCAAAAGTGCAAGTGTTAAATATACGAATCATTCATCGAACATCTACTTTAGGTTATAACTAGATAATTAAACAGATTTAAAAAATTTACATATATTTGCTAAATTTATGAGTAATGGAAGCTTCAGAATAATTGAAGATTTGAGACATGTCATAGTTTGCAAAGCACAGGAAATAAAATTAAAAATTAAAAGCATTTTCGTTATCTTTTATGGTTCTGACTTATGTATACAAATTCAAACAAACATAAGTAACTTAATACTCTATTTAAGGCCGAGAAAAAATTCCAACGACAAAATTTCTGTTATGCATCAATTACGTTTAGCAATAATTTGTAAAAATTATAAGTTAGTACAGTTATGGACATTACTAAAATATTGGATTTTTTACCGTAATTATTGAACCTTGAGAAAAAAGGTTTGTATTATGAAAAACGCCTTGACTGCTTTTTTTTAAAGTTGAATATCACAAAATTATTACTGAAAATCTGTGTTTTTTTTAATTAAAGAATTTCAAATTTCAAATTGCTAATCGCTTAAAATTAAAAAAATATTTAATTGTTTAAATTTATAATACATAATTAAATAATATTAATATTAGAATTGTTATATAGTCAAGAACAACCAAAAAAACTGCAGACAATATTGATCTTGTCGGCTTCGTTAATTTTGTAATTAAAGGTGTTTTCCCAAATCAAGACAGATATTACGGAAACTTCATATAAAATAAATCGTGCATATTATTAACTAAGAATTTTTCATTTCTTTAAAACATTTTCCTTAGCCTTTTGCCAAAAATGTTTGACTGTATTATAATATGAACATTGAACAATTCTTCTACAAACATTTTTCAAAAAGATTTTAACTTTTTTTTAATGTTTAAAAAGTACATTTTTTAAATTTTTGCAGGAAAACGTGATGAGTTGCGTGGATTGCCTAAAGTGATTCAGTCTGAGTAGTGCGGTTGTCTACTAGACCATTGTACCTATCGAAAAGTTTGCTGTGCATTTGCAATGTACTTTCAGTTTTACCCAGTTTTTGCGATCATTTTTGATCGGTTAATACAACTTTAACAGCATTGTCTATTTTTTCCTAACGTGACAAGTTAACAAAATAAAATTTAGAGTGAAAATTAATTAGAGGAAAAAGGAAGTAAGGGGGCGTCTATGCTTCCTTCCTACGTTTGCCAAAGCATATAAAAACCAGTACCACTAATAATTTTGCATGCAAGCACGCAGTATGCATTTATATTTTAATACGATTAAAACTGTATTATTCTATTTACCACATTGTCCAATTTTGCACTTTGAACATCATCTTCAATTTCACTCCGACAAAAGTGGAGATTGTACACATTTTGATAACAGATGAGCGCAACATTCGCACAACGAGACAAGCACATGTGAGCTGCACATGCGCAAATAAACTTTTGATAGTTAAGTAAAATGGTCTTTTGGTAGTGGACTCAATATGGACGCCAGTTATTGCAACTTGTAATCGGTTGTGATAAAGTTCTATTGTGTTTTATTATTGCAATTGTAGTTTAAAAATGTGCATAAGGACCGGAAAGCTATTTTAAATCCTTAGATTTTAACTAAAGCCAGTACTTTAAAAAAAAAATTATTAAAGTTGGAAATTCTAGAGATTTGCATTCTTATATCTCAAACTGATTTTACATAAAAATATATATAAAAAACGAAACACTTTCGAAAGTATGAAGAATAAAATAACCTTAGTTTGAGTAATTAAACATGGAATATGTAGATTGATGAAAACATTAAATTTCGACAATTACAGGTTTTAGTCTGACAAAAGGTTTAAGTTCAAGGTTTTGAATTTCTAAAACCTATAAATATCAATATTAATAAATAAATGCTTAGAGAATAGAAATTAAAATTTTTTGTTTTGAGGCTATAAAATCGTGAACTGTTTCGTACCATTGCGTGCGTCACAATCTTATTGCTAAAATGTAATTTCAAACATTCAATTTATGCATTTCAATTATGTTTTTATTTTCATAGTGTCTACGGATTCAAGTACATATTTTTCCCGCGCAGAATTTTGTAATTTGCTGTTTAATAATAATAATAATAAAATAATGAAATAATACCAAATAACGCGGCCACTTCTTTAACATGATTCAAATGCTCCAATCAGAAGGTCGGAACGTGAATAGCCTGTCTTTCTTCTTATAGGTTTTATAAGATAGAAGATTCTGCGTAACATTTGCAATTTTCGTGGAATTTTTTCCAAATATATCGAATAAAACAATTAGTCATATCTTGGGAACTCTTAAAGATTTTTGAAGTTTCTTTTGCTTCAATTTAAAATAAGATTGAAAAAATTACCTTCTGTGAATTTCAGATTTGATCGAAAACTTTCCTAGGACTTAAATTTTGTCGCTTTGTAAGTTCACAAGTATATTTTTCTTTTAAAATATAATTAACCAAAAAATATAATATTCTCTCCCAATCATGTAGAAAAGTACAGATTAAAGTGTCAAAATAATTAGTTATTTATCAGAATCATCCTAGGGTAAAAATAAGCGAATACATATTTAACAGTTTAATCAATTGTTTTAGATTTCTTACAATATGATTCGAACATCGCCTGAGAATTCTCAAAAATTATTCAAAGTGTTTTTTTTTTAAATTCCGAGTTTTATCCATGGTAAATCACTTCCTCCTACAATAAACAAATTATTTTGAAAAAATCACATTTAATTTAAAAACAAAAAGATACAAAAAAAGTTGACACTAATTTATGTACCTGAAAATGCAACTTCAAATTTTTTATTTTTATTTGTCGAGAAAAATGTCTTTAAACTGAGAGAAAGCCGGGAAATCACCAGGCACAAGTCTAGGATTTATCCCTAGAATTTATGTATAAACGCCCTACCCAGGACACTTCTCTGGATCCGCTCGTGAAAGTAACGGGGAATTTTTTTTCTTCAATGCGGAGATAGAGACATTTTTTTCACAATCTTAAGATTTAACAATATTTTAATAATATTGATTTAGACCAGTATACAAACAAAATTAACATCTAAAATTAATAATAAATATTCCCTGGTCAAAAAAACTAAGATCAACAATTAAAATAGCCACCCTGATATATTTACGCACATACTTAAAAATCTGGAGTAAATTTTTTTAGACAAAACCCCAGCAGAAGTGGCTTAAATGGCGCTGATTTTTTATGGTTTGGAGAGTCCCAAAATAGTACTTAGGTCATTGAGGGTACTCCCGAGACTGTAACTATAGCAGTGGTTTTGTTAATTCAAAAAATTCTAGTTTTTAAGAATTGTAAAATTTTACTTAAAACTACAAAATATTGTTAATTCCTAATGTTCATTACTATGTTGGTTTAATTAAATTGAATATAAACGTTATTAACCTTTAAAAAATAACAGTAAAAAATAAATATCTCAAAATATTCCAAAAATAAAAAAAAGTTTATCTCGGCTGTACCCTAAGTACCATGAGTCCTCTGCCTGAGCCTCACACCGAACTCAGAGTATTATTATGGTTATTATTCTGGCTTAAGTCCGCAAGAGACCCTGGATGATATCTGGATATTAACCCTGGATAATATCGCTTGGGCAATATCATTTCATCCCTTCGTGAGCCTCAGCGTTAATACAAAGCCCTCTTCATGATGAGACGACCGTAGCCTCGCTGTCAACTGATATTTTTGAGCCAGTGACGCATGATTTCCATGTCCTCAAACTTTTCCTTCAGGACCTTGACTTCGTTCCTCCCGTGCTTGAGTATTTGCTACACTCGGTTAGAGTTTCGGTATGAGCCCAAGTGGTTTCTGGCCTGTCTGCAACTGGCTCTCTCTTACCGCTAGTTTTGCTAGCCTCTCGTATTGTCCTTGATGTCGCTGTGTCCAGGGATCCAAAGTAGAGTCAGTCGGTTTTCTGTCGCTAGCTTTTTCGTGCCCCCAACAACTCTTATACTAATAGCGACATCGTTTTGTTCCATTCATAGCCATTAGAGCAGACCCGCTGTCTCCGCCCTAATCTCAGATTGTAGAACTGTGGCGTAGGACCCCATCGCTATTGTAACCTATTGTAAGCCTATTTCATACCTTCTACGATATATGCCGACTCTTGCATTCTCCGCGTTCCTGGAGCCGTTTATAAACCTGTTGTCTCCATATGTGGGCAGGTGTAGCTCGCCGTTAACGCATTCCGCCTTTGTGGATAAGCTAACTCCATACACCTTGCTGTAGCGATAGCAACTAGGCATTTTGTCTCGGAGCATGCTCAGGGTTGGCTTCCTCGCGATGTCGGTTAATATCAGCATAGCCTTTGATATCCTTTTGTTGTTTACTATATTAAATCTCTAGGCCATATGCGCTCTGTTCGAGGCACCAGTGTGGCCAGATGATTGTTATAAAAGTTAGGCTGTGTCGCAGGAGCGCTGTATGTATCCAACTAAGAGTCTCCGATTTCAAATCCCAGCTTTTTGCAGCAACTAGCTTTTTGCACTGGTTTTCTGTAAGCTCAATCCATAGCAGCTTCTTACCTGAAAGAGCCCCTAGATATTTAGCTCGTTTTTAAATTCACAGTTGTAGTCTTCCCAATTTCAGTGAACTCGTGGTTCCACACTTATACGGTCTGGTGAATACAATTGCGTTCGTCTTACTCGGAGTTACTGATAGTCCAGTCGTCTTGCACCAAGAATCTACTGTCTCTGGTGCTTGCGGCATCACTCCTACGAGCGCATCCAGATGCTGGCCGCGTACGATAACCACTATATCGTCCAAGTAGTCTATAACGAGGTAGCTTCGACTTGTGAGCAGATAAAGCAGTTCGCCCACTACCAAGCAACACAGCAGATGCTATAAGTCGCTCCCCTGCGAACATGCCAAGTAAACTGTTTTACATAATGTGATATCACACTTAGTTGATGTTAGGTTCCTGTTGTCTAACATATAGTAAGTTCATTCAACGACTGTAACAGCCACACCTTGTATAATCATGGCCACCCTGATTTCCTCTCCAGATGTGTAATTAAAGGCTCTTTCGATGCCCATAAAGGTAAAAATCGCGACGCTTTTCGTTTCCAGTTGTCCTTTATTCAGATTTACTAATGCGTTTCAAGTCATCACGGGCGCGTTACCAGCCCTTTAGGCGTGTTGCTCCTTGTGAAGTGGCCTAGTTGAAAAGGCGTGGTCTTAAATAAATCTATCCACAAGTATTTTCACTTGTTCTGGTAAAAAGGCATGATGCTTATAGAGTCATCCTGCCTGCTATCAGAATAAGGAATACTTTTGTATTATCATAATGTCTAACTAGGCTTAGCAAGTCTTACGAGCAGCCCCATAATGATTTCTGCAGAATTCTGTAATTCTGCACAATTCTTTGTAAGTACTATAAGACTTCAGGGCCAACCTCAACCTGGAGATCCGGCCTAAATTGGCTCAGATGTATCGCCTCCTTTCCTCCAGACATTATGAAACACGAAAAATGTGCCTCCGAGCCTTACTTGAAGTCCATAGTTCACTTGTTTTTCTTTCATGCTCTTAGAGTTTTCTATTACACCAGTGCGTCTCACTAGCCTTTCAGTCTCTTGTAGGTCAACAATTTCTTTAATAAGTAGATTTTATTGCATCCGTGATATTCTTGGCTGCTTTATCCAGAGAATGCACGTCTCTAATTGAACTGGGCACCTTTGATGGCGTACTCTTCATTTCCGTGGATAACTGATCCCAGTCAGCTCTTCTTCGATTTTACCCCACTTATAGGTACAGATAGTGATGTCGATTCCAGTCTATCATTATCTCAGAGTACTTATATCCACTAGTGGATTCATATCGCTGATATATGGAAAGTAAGCCAATCCCTTGGCTAACCACCTCTGCCTTCCTTTATTCTGTGACTCAGTTCTACAAGCCTGCTGAGCTTTTCTCCTCAGTCTTCTTTTCAGGGCACTTATTAGACCACATCCCTCACCGCTTCTATAGCCTCATTTAGAGGGACTATCAACCCCTGAGCTTCCGGAGGAGATGGAGACACAGCCGTCGCCCGAATTCAGCTTGCCTGAGAGACACATTGTGAGGGAAAAGTAATATAAGACCAGTTAGACCCCAACCTCTCTCCCTCTACCACCACATCCCTTCCTCCTTCTTTCTTCTTTTTAGATGGTTTTAAGTTTCTTCTGTTTTGTTTGCGTAGTTCATATTTAATCCCACGAGAAGCTAAAAAAATAAATGTTTGCCCCGTCAAAGGCCTACATGTACGAGGAGACGGGGGGGCAGTTTGTCGCCTTAGGGTCTTAGGGGGGGGGGGCATTGGGTAGGTCATTTCTCTCCTGATTCCAAAAAGTGGATATCAGATTAGAAAGGACCTCCACCCAGGAATCCGGAAGGCCCATGTTAACTAAGCTTTTTAACAATTATAACATACTACAGTCATACATACTAGGAGAAACTTGAATTGTTTCCCGATTCATCGACGAAAATAGTGTAAGGTGACAACTGTCACTTGACTGTACGCAAAGAAACAGCTTGAATTTGAAAGGAAAAATTGCTAACTTATATTTTGAGGAGAGCATAGCAGTAGGGAGGAGAATGGGCTTTGTAGTCTTCTTATTGGTTGGTGCCCAAGAATGTCATCGCAGAGAACGCGATGACAAAGCCACCAATTCTTATCCGCTGACCTCCACGTGTCGAGACTCGAATACGGCTAAAATAACTCAGTAACGTTAATTTTAAAGATAAGAACTTAAAAATAGAAGATACGGAAATTATCGCTTGTTTCGTGTAGCTAATATTAATTAACTAATAGCATTTTTCGAATTTTAAAAACGTTTTCGCTACTTGGTGTCCCTTCCCTGGTGGAAGTCAATGGTCACTAAAAGGGTTTAAAAACTTTGTCTATGTAAACAACTTGAATTTTGAGTGATGGTGCGTTCAACAAATTGTCGCCTTTCAGTGTTTCTTTATTGGAACGTAGGCCCGTAGCAGAATTGAAAATGGAATTCGTCACTAATAGTATAAAATGTTCTCATTGAGCAGCGTATTACTTTAATAATATTTTATAAATTTCTTAAATAAATGATTTCACCTGAAATGTTAAATGTAATAATTTTAGGTTTGAATCGTGTGCAAATTTTTTATCCAAATAGAGAAAAAAATATGTGGCATTTACTGTGAATGTTTTGTCGTTAAAATCATTACAAGCTTCTTTTCGTTAAACAAAATGCGACAAAGAGGGAAGGACTTCTCTGTATACATGGCCTATACATTAGAATTAATTATGTTTATTAATAATACACAACTACTACATTTAAAATTACAAATACTTGGGTCTTGTTAAATAAAGAGTTTATTTATTTGTGTAATTTAAATCACATCATTTGCAGAATATGTATCGGCATCTAAAGAAATATACAAAATATAATATTTGTCTGGTAATGGACTATGCCTAAGGTATTCTGGCATTAATCCACGGATGTTTAAATCCCTGTATTGTTATTGTCTTTTGCTTTGAAAAATAACAATCATCAACTAAAATTACACATTTTTACAACTTTAAAATTTGTTAACCGTGAATAATGTAATTCCTTTATTATTTATATTATTTATTCTTATTAATTATTATTTCATATTTTTATTTTTCCGTCGTCTTTGGCGGCAATTGCTCAAAATATTATTTGCAATGAAACATATTTTACAAATTAAACTTATAGAAAATTGCATGTAACTTTCACCATTAAAAAATGAAATTAGTAAGTGAATTTCTGGCCAATCTTCTGGCTTCTTCGTCGTCCACTTCAGATAAGCTAGAACTAAATACCATGGAAGAATAACCGATTGGAAATGATAAAAATTTGTGATTCTCTGGTAAGTAATTGGGTGCTATTCCTGGTCTTCCTTGATGATGATCGTGGTCGTTCACACGGTACAAGGTGAAATTTTGAGCTCGAATGAATGTTTCGTCTCCTATATTGATATAAGCCTTCTCTGGAGCATGCAAAACAAAGTCATAATGGGGTAGTAGCCCCAGCAGTCCGCCAAATGCATTGTAGCGCAAATTATTTCCCGTACATAAGAAAATTTGAAAGAGGATTTTGGAAGGTTTGTTACGTTCCATCCAGTCGGGTACACGTATATGTGGAGCTCTTCGGAGATCAATTAAAAAGCTACAGCGATCATTCATTACTATTTTAATGCTGTCTCGAGAAAGATGGGGAAATCTGTCACTTGCACCTGTTTTGATAATAGAAATTATTTTTAATGAAACTTCTGTATGTTTGCAAACCTTTAATAATTTTGAGCATTCACTCTTCAACAAAGAATTAACTACGTATTCACAAAATCAAACAGTTGTTTTCCGGAAAAGCTTTTTGGTGCGTTTTTATACTCTTAATCGAATGGCCAGCTTATCAAGCCAGTTTGAATTAATTTGAGAAGACTTTAAAGAATTAAAGAGAATGTGGATGTTGCATTTTTTCAATATATTCCTCATGAAATTGCCATAAAGTAACTAAGAGTCTAATCTGTTTAGATGATAGACATTTATATATGTACTGTATGGTACGATGAGCGTAGTGACCCTAAAATAAAATGTAGTCGTGCACTTTCGGTAACTGATGTGATCAAATTAATGTGTGACTCATCCTTCATCACGAGAATTGAATTGGATTGGTGTGGATAGGTGTTGTTTCGATTGTGATGAATTGCATTTATATGAATTGGATTAGAATAGTTTGGGTTGAAGTTGAGTGGATTAGAGTTGATTCGGTTAAACTGAAATAAATGTTTTTGGATTGAAGTGGATTAGCGTGGGTTGAAGTAGATTGGAGTGTATTGGATTTGAGTTAAATGGATTTGAATAAACTGGATTAAAATTTATTAGATTTGAGTGGTTTAGAGTGGAGTGGATTTAATTGGATTGGAGAGGAGAGGAGTGGACTGGATTGGGATAAAGTGGATTGTATTGGAATGAAGTGAATTTGGATGGACTTAATTGGAATAGATTTGAGTGGATTGATATTAATTGGGTTTGAAAGGATTAGGTTGAAGTGGAGCGAAACGAAGTGGGATGGAGTGGATTATATTCATTGAGATGGATTGAATCGTCTCGAAATCAAGTGGATTAGGATGAATGTAATTGGAATATATTGGTGTGGATGGGATTTATATGAATTGAATTTGAACGCATTGCATTGAAGTGGCGTGGAGTGTTGTGGAGTGGAGCAGATTAAGATTTATTACATTTGAGTGGTTTGGAGTAAAGTGGCTTGACCCCTATTGTAAATTTTAGTATTCATCACACTCGGCCAAAAAAGTGTAAAAAAATAACTATTTTTCCTTGTGAAATTAGAAATTTTCCTAAAAACTAAATATGATTACTCGAAGAAAGCTATTTTTAATAATTTGCAATTTATTTTTTTAATATTTAAACAGTAGTTTTATCAGGAAGATGAGGCACTCTGTTTAGCTTAGCGAGCCAAACCATATGACCTAAACAATAGAAACTGTGAATTTTTTGATTATTTTGAAAATAAAAAAATTCATCATTAATAAATAAAAAATACTATATAGGGGCAGATCTAGATGTAAAAAATCTTTGTGTCTGATCCCCCTTGAAACCGCGACATTGCATGCACGTGAAGCAGTCGTAATGTGGCATTTTAAAATTGGTTGTGCATAATGATATGTAGATATAATTTTGCTTGAAACTATTTTTAGAAAGAAACTATAAGGATTTTACAAAAAAAGTATTTCCTTGAGAATATAAAAATTTATTTTTTCAAAAATATTCTTCTTTTAATTATTTCCAAAAATTGCTAAAAAAAATTATATTATTTCAAATAAATTTTAGATTTAGCAAAAAGCTTAAGCAAGAAAACTCTGCTTTTAATCCAAAGAACGTTTTGAATAAACTTCAGATTAGTGTCCATCCCTAAAATTCTTCAAACTGCCTACACCTATGTATTTTGATGCGCTGATGACGACTATGATCTTAAAAATTGCTGAAACTTTGATTTTCTAGTTTAAACCCCAAATTGTTGAAAATACAATTAGTATACCTTATCAAAATACTCATTTATTATTTAATACATTTTATTCTGCGAACGATAGTTTTAGAAAAAATCAGTGATATAAAAGCACTAAAAATACAAAAAATCGTATTTTTGATAAACGAGGTGGAAAAGATATTCGAGATTTGATTAATTACTATTCTGTAACTAGCCACTAGCACGTGTTTCTTCATAGGGTGAGCTGGAAAAGTGTTTCGAGGTGTGACCAATCACTCTTCTGTGACCAGTCACTAGCACGTGTTTCTCTAAAGGGCGAGCTGGAAAAGTGGTTCGAGATGTGACTAAGCACTCTTCTGTGAGCAGTCACTAGCACGTTTTTCTTTAAATAGCGAGCTGGAAAAGTGATTCTATCAATCTTCTGTGACTATTCACTAGCACGTGTTTCTTTAAAGGGTGAGCTGGAAAAGTGTTTCGAGGTGTGACCAATCACTTTTCTCTAAACAATCACTATCACGTGTTTCGTTAAAGGTCGAGCTGGAAAAGTGTTTCGAGATGTGACTAAGCACTCTTCTTTGACCAGTCACTAGCACGTGTTTCATTAAATGGCAAGCTAGAATAGTTGTTCTAGATGTGACCAATTACTTTTTGTTGACCAGTCTCTAGCACGCGTTTCTTTAAATATCAAGCTGGAAAAGTAATTCCATGAATCTACTGTGACCATTCACTAGCACGTGATTCTTTAAAGGGTAAGCTGGAAAAGTGTTTCAAGGTATGACCAATTACTATTTTCTGAACAATCGCTATTCCCGTGTTTCGTTAAAGGGCGAGCTGGAAAAGTGGTTCGAGATGTAACTAGTCACTTTCCTGTGACCAGTCACTAGCACGTGTTTCTTTAAAAGGCAGGCTAGAAAAGTGGTTTGGGACGTGAACAATCACTTTTTGGTTACCAGTCAGTAGCACGAGTTTCTTGAAATGGAGAGCTGGAAAGAGTGATTTCATCAATCTTCTGTGACCATTTACTAGCACGTGTTTCTTCAAAGGGTGAGCTAGAAAAGTGGTTCAAGATGTTACCAATCACTTTTTGTGACCAGTCACTAGCAAGTGTTTCTTTAA
>JAAAKG020142705.1:34217-61900 GCA_010014905.2 Druon quercuslanigerum
GTATTTCTTTAAAAGGCAGGCTGGAAAAGTGTTTCGGGATGTGAACAATCACTTTTTGGTTACCAGTCAGTAGCACGCGTTTCTTGAAATAGCGAGCTGGAAAAGTAATTCCCTGAATCTACTGTGACCATTCACTAGCACGTGTTTCTGTAAAGGGTAAGCTGAAAAAGTGGTTCGAGGTATGACCAATCACTATTTTCTGAACAATCACTATTTCCGTGTTTCGTTAAAGGGCGAGCTGAAAAAGTGGTTCGAGATGTAACTAGTCACTCTCCTGTGACCAGTCACTAGCAGTTATTTCTTTAAAAGGCAGGCTGGAAAAGTGTTTCGGGATGTGAACAATCACTTTTTGGTTACCAGTCAGTAGCACGAGTTTCTTGAAATGGCGAGCTGGAAAGAGTGATTTCATCAATCTTCTGTGACCATTTACTAGCACGTGCTTCTTTAAAGGGTGAGCTAGAAAAGTGGTTCAAGATGTTACCAATCACTTTTTGTGACCAGTCACTAGCAAGTGTTTCTTTAAATGGCGAGCTAGAATAGTAATTCAAGATATCACGAATCCTTCTTCTGTGACAAGTCACTAGCACGTGTTTTTTTAAGGTCAAATTGACAAAGTGGTTTGATGTGTGATCAATTACTCTTCTCTTAATAGTCACTATCACGTGTCTTTTTTTGAAATTTTGCACATTGGCTGAGATAAACGGAAAAACCATGACTCTTATGGCTTTTTTATGGTTTCTGTTTAAAAATTAAATTGGCTGGAATTTTCAATATCATATTCGTAATCAGCGCATTAAAATACATAGTGATACGTAGTTTGAAGGATTGTTAAGGTAGACCCTAATCGAAAGTTCCCCCAAAACTTAATATAATTTAGTAATAAAAGTATAAGGATATTGTTTTTTGCTGAGTTGAATAAGGCTAAAATGTTATGCGTCACGACAGAATGAAAAGTTTTTATTATATAAATAAAATTATATAAATAAATAAAAAAACGTTTTTATTTCAGGAAAATCGCTTTTGAAGGTTAAAATCACCCTTAAAAAATGAGGCAGCAACTGGACGATTTTATAGTTTTATGTAAATCATTATATTTTTTAGGGAAAACAATTTTAGGAAATTTCTTATAATAAAGGATGAATAATTATATCTCCTCAAACCACTCTCACAGGTGTTGACACACATACGAAAAATGAGTAAAATTCTTAAGACCAAAATAGTGTTTACTACTGGGATGTAGGGTAGGACGGTGGTCATTTTTCTCCCTCTTTCTTTATTCGGTTCTTTTGAATTGTTTTCTTGGGTGTATTTTCTTATTGATTCATTAATTTGTTTGATTGTGTAATTGTTCTGTATTAGGATTTGTTTAACTTTTTGTAATTCCTTTTGTAAATTACCTTCATCTGTTATGGAGACAGCTCTGTATACAAGGAAGTTTATGACCGATTGTTTTTAAGATAGGTGATGGTGAGAGGAGGCATGTAGGTATCTGTTTGCATGGGTGGGTTTTCTGTAAACTTTATGTCCTAATGTATTATCCGATTTTCTTTTTGTAAACTAGTACGTCCAAGAAAATAAATTTTCCGATTTGTTTCATTTCCATGCTGAGGTGGATATTAGGACATAATTGATTGATGAAATCAAAAAACTTATTTAGTTCATTCAGTCCATGTCGCCAGATGACAAAAGTGTCGTCCACGAAACATCAACAAAATTTCGGTATAACCTTGGATTGATTTAAAATTTTGGTTTCTAGATGTCCCGTAAAGATGTTGGCTATTACAGGTGAGATTGGAGATCCCATTGCTACTTCTTAGGTTCGTTCATTGAAATGGTTGTTGAAAAAGAAGTTAGTAGGTACTAATTTAGATATTGTTTCACTGTCCAGTTTAGTGTTATTTAGAAGGGTTTTTGTTTCACTGACTGTAGTTTTTGTGGGGTCCTTCTTAAGTTTTTTGTATGTATAGTCAGTTGGAAGGTCCATGATTTTGTTATTATAGTTTTATTTTTTCCTTATTACTGCTGTGTTGCTTTTATCTCCGGGTAATATTATGATTTCTTTATTCCGATTGAGTTCTTTGATTGCGATTTTTTCCTGTTTTGTTAAGTTTGAGGAGGGTATTTAGGCTTGGGGTAAAATGTTTGCCGTCCTACATCGTATGTCATTTACTTTTTCAGGTGGAAGGGTATATATTATGGATTCGAAATTACTAATGATTTCTTCTTTCAGGATTTTGTAGGGAGCTACTGCAAAATTGTGTCCTTTAGATAAGACTGAAATCATTTTATTGCTAAGACGATGGTCAGAGATACATTTTACTATGTTAGTCAGTGGTGTTTGCCTTACTGGAAGTAATTTGTCAAATTTTTATTTTTGTTTTTGTGTTTGAAGATCTTTAATCCTTTGGCATTGGTCAAATGATATGCGGTCCAATGTAGACCAAATATCATATCTGAGATTATTTGGTAGAAAAAGATGAAGATTTAATAGTTTTTTGGAAGTATTGTGTAAGACAAATTTTGTGTGTTGTTTTTTTTCTTTTAAGAGAAGCAAACCTGTTTTGTGTTAAATTAATTTAGATCTTGATGTTCCCAAATTATTTTGCAGTTGTAAGAATTTTGGGAAGATTTTGTTGTTAAGACTTGATTGGCTAATCAGGCGCGTCCTGTCTCCATGGTTGGGTTGCTCTGGCCAATCATAGGCATCGTAGAGAGCATACATAAGAACAACATAACCCGATACTTGAGTTCCAGGTCAAGTCTGAAGAAGCGTACTTCAATGTGCACAACATCAACCCAAAATTCTAACAATTGAGAAATAATTTAGAAACATCAAAATTCAAATCAATTTTACATAAAACAAGTTTTCTTATATTAGAAGAAAGAATACAACACATTTCCACTCCGAGCTTGTACCTTTTATATAGCACTGTCTTAGTAATACTAACTTCTCTCTCAACAACCCGTTCTATGAACAAACCTTAGGAGCAGCAATGGGATCTTCAATCTCACCTGTAATAGCCAACATCTTCACGGGACATCTAGAAACCAAAATCTTTAATGAACTCAAGCTTAAACAGGAATTTTGCTTACCTTACGTGGACGAGACTTTTGTCATCTGGCGACATAGACTAAATAAACTAAATCAATTACATCCTAATATCCAATTCACTATGGAAATTGAACAAAACGGAAAATTGCCTTTTTTTGACGTACCATTTTATAAAAAATCAAATAATACATTAGGACATGAAGTTTACAGAAAAGTCACCCATACAAACAGATACTTACATAACTCCTCCCATCATCACCCATCTCAAAAACAATCGGTCATCAACTCCCTTGTATACAGAGCTAACTTCATAACAGATTAAGGTAATTTACAAAAGGAATTACAAAACGTAAAATAAATACTAATACAGAAGAATTACACAATCGAACAAATTGATAAATCAATAAAAAATACTCTTAAGAAAATAATTCAAAACAACCTGCTAAAGAAAAAGAGAAAAAAACGATCACCGCCCTACCCTACACCCAAGGTGTCATAGAACAAATAAGAAGAATTCTCAACAAACACAACATCAAAACAATATTTAAACCACCTGTGAAAATAGGACAACTTCTTAATAATCCTAAATACAAAAAGGCACCTCTTAGTGTTCCAGGAGTATATAAAATACCTTGTTCTTGTGAGAAAGTCTATATTGGAGGAACCGGGAGAGCGGTGCGCTAACGTACAAAGGAATATGAGAGCAAAGTCAGACTAAAACATTTCACGCAATCAGCACTAGCTGCACATCATATCGAAACAGGACATTATATTTTATTTGATAAAATAACCGTTGTAGCAAAAACACAGAATATAGAGAATATAGGGAAGCAATAGAAATCTTAATGTACCCTTATAACATCAGTAGGGACAACGGTTAAAATACCAATCCGATTTGGCTTTCCGTCCTCCCGGATTTTTTAAATAAGACTTGATTGACCAATCAGGTGCGTCTCGACTCTGTGGTGGGGTGCCCTGGCCAATCATAGGCATCGTAGAGAGTATACACAATAACAACATAACTTGATACCTCAGTTTCAGGTGAGCTCTGAAAAAGTGAACTGCAATGTTCATGAAACGTCGGAAAAATTCGTAGCTGTGCACTCAATAGAAACTCGAAATATCTCTTTTATTACTTCCGGCATATAAAATGTAAAAAAAAAGGTTTTTAGTAAACATGTTTGAAAGCACATACATACATTATATTTGTTAAATATATTATTAAAACCATAATTAAAATATGGCACTATACATACATGTGGAATAAAAGAAGCCAACGAATGTCAACAGTATTATTTTAGTAAAAATCTTCATTTTTTGTATAGAAACAGTTGTACAACACGGAGATCTAAATTCACGAAAACTCTGACTAGAAAAATGAGGACTGGCATGTATACTAACTCTGATAAATTTCAGCCGTTGAAAACTGCTCACTCATTCTAGAAAACAGATAAAGTAGAAGACCAAAGATTTCTATCAATAGATCTCAAAGTTTTCCATATTTTTGTTACATTTTTAACTCTTTGAACCTTCAGAATTGTTAAATACTACAGAATGTGTTACAGGTTGCATGGCAGAGGCAGTAAAAACAAGAATTAAAATCATTGTTTTAACCTTTAAGTAGCTGTCTCATGGAACTTGCATTCTTTCGTTTTATTGGACATTATTTTAATTTTTCATATAGTACTATTTGATTTTGCGTGGAACGCAATTTTGCGTAATGTAATTTTCTCATTTAATGGTGAACATTACATTTTCTTTATTACATTTTTATTATCTTTTCCAATTGGTTTCAGAAGATCTTGAAATAAGTGCTCGTAAGAAGTTCAATTTTATGCCTATCATCTACAACGTTACTTGGATGATATTTTAGAAAAGCGTCGACGTTTGAATACAATTATCTCTGTGAATAATAATTCTTTCAGAAAATTTTTTCTTACAAGTTAGAATCATAGTTCTTTCGAAAATTACCCATTTCAAGTCAAAATTGGGAAATAGAACATTATAGTCCTTTCTAAGACACCCCCATCCCCCCTGCATTATTCTTTAGTTTCCTTTTTTTACAATTTTACTATAATTTTTGGTTCGCGGAAATGTTTTTCTAGTTATTGTTTGCAGAATTAGGTACGGGATCCGAGAACTTCTTTTTCAAAAAACCTGAAATTTTTAGTTTTTCATTTTTCCTTTTTTATGAATGTTCAAATATCAGCATTTCTATCTCGTAATATTTTAAATATAAAATATTTTTTAAACGGATTAAAATAACATTACAGATAAAATATTAAATAGTCAATTGTATTAATATATTTCAAACAAAACATGTCTTTTCTGCTACAACACATGACTTTTTAACAAAATACTTGAATCTTTAATAAAATAAATAAATTTTGAACATAGTAGTTGAATTTTCAACCGAAAAGGACACATTTTATATTGGCTGGAACCTTCAAGCCAAAAGATGAATTTTGATTCATTTTGACCCAAAAAAGATGAAATTATAACCAAGAAAATTTTTTTTTATTAGAAAAGGAGAATTCTTCACTAAAAAGAATTAATCTTAAGAAATGAAAAAGTTACATTTACAGTTAAACAATGAATTTTAATTGAAAAAAGGCTTTTCGTTTGAACAGTCAAATATTCAACCAAAAAAATAAGCGTTCAGTAAAAAAATGTTAACAATGTAGTTTAACTTTTACACCAGTAGTTAGATTATCATTAAAAAATAATAATTTTTAACAAAAGAGTTAAACTTTCAACCAAAAAGGTGAATCTTTAACTAAAAATATAAATCTTCAAGAAAAAAATTATTCATCTACAATGTGATTCAACCAAATCTTTAAGACAAAATATGTTAATATGAAGTAAAGATAAATAATTTTTAACCAAAAAGTTTCATTTACATGAAAAAAAAAGATATTTCTGCTAAAACAAATAAATTTTGAAATCAAAAAGATATATTGTTTAATAAATAGTTGAATTTTTGTTAAAAGAGATTTTCGTTGACTTTTCACGATCAAATTATACATTTTCAAACAAGAAATAAGTTTCTACGAAAAAAATTAAATTTTTGATCCAAAAAGACGATTTTTCAACCAAAAAGGATATCTTTTTAAAAAAATTGTTAAAATCTATATCAAATAGTCGCATTTTTGTATTAATTTTTTTTAAATAGTTGAACTTTCATGCAAAAAAGATTCTAATTGACTTTTAAAGAGTAAAATATGAACTTAAAAAAAAAGTTGCTACGAAAAACCCTGAATTTTCAATCCAAAAAGATGAATTTAAAAAAAAAGTTTGAATTTTCAATAAAAGAGTTAAATTCTTAGCCAAATATTTGCATTTTTTTCCAAAAAGATGAAATTTGTATTAAAGCAGATGAATCTTTAATTCAATGAAAAGCAAGTAGGAAAATTAATTTTTAGTTTGGGAATTCAAATCAATGCATTTTAGGAAAAATTTATGAAAAATTCTTCGAAATACTTGAAATTCTCTGACTTTCTTGAATAAACTGAATTCCCTGAATTTTTTTAATGTTCTGAATTTTCTAATTTCCTAAAAAAACTTTGAAATCCTCCAGTTCTTTAAACATCTTGAATTCATTTAATATTCTAAACTGTCTAAAGTCCCACAATATTTCAAATTCATAGAATTCTTTGAATTCCCTGAGTTCCTGAATTCCTGAATATTCTGATTGACTGAAATGCTTAGAATTTTCTAAATTCTCTAAACTCTTGTAATTCCTGCATTTGCATCCACTCATCTTATTCTTTTAATACGTTAAAATCCCTGAAATTCTCTGAAATTTCTCTGGAATCTTTTTATTCGTTGAATTCTCCTGAATGCTTTGCTTTATTTTGCTGTCCTTGCAATTCTTAGTGTCCATGAAATTACGCGCATACAAGGAAAGGATTGAGGAAATTCCACAATAATTCAAAAAATTTAGAAATAATGCAATTGATTTATGTGACCTAAACGAATTCGAAGAATTCACTTGATTTAGGGAATCAAGATCAATTAGGATATATCGGCGAATTCAATGCAATTCAGAAGATTTTAAGAAACTTAAAAGAATTAACTGAATCATGCACAAGTTAAAACTCTTTTTCTATAATTACTATGAACTTAAGCATTATAAAATATAAATTGTTAAAAACAATAATTAATTTTAAACAAATTAGTTTTTGGAAAATTCTTATTTATTTCAAATCAATGTTTTGACCAATTTTTAAGCCTGGTAACAAGCATATTTGCAGAAATTTTAAAACTTGTGTGTTGAGATAAAATATTATTCAAATGGGTTAAGGTCACCCTTGGAGTAACTTTTAACGAGAAGTTCAATAGAGAGCTTCGACTTACCCGTGAAATTGACCTTCAAGATCATTTCAAAGTCAACTTTGTGCTTTCAATCAGGATGCCCTATATTTGACATCAGCTATCAACTTTCGCTTCGTAATTTTTTTAGGGAATGGTTTTGAAAAAAAAGCAGTGAAGAATTTTAATTTTTTTAAAGTCTGCATTTTTCCTAAAAACGTATGCCGAACCTTGCTTGAATTTGCATTACTTTCAGGAAACCTGAAAAGTAACACCTGAACCATGATATAAACAGATGTTTAAACATAAAACTTCCTGCTCTTTCGATTGCCGATGTCAAAAATAGGGGTTACCTTTTAAAAACACACAGTTTACGTTGAAGTGACCTTGACGGTCAAGCTCAAGTCGAATTGAAGTTTACCATTGAAATTCTGGTTGAAGGTTACTTTAAGAATTACCTCCACCTAAGGAAATACAGAGCCGTCCCGTTAATTTAAATCGGGTCATGTTTAAGTTTGTATGGCCTTCAGCAGATCTGCCAAGTCACACAAATGAGTTCTAGTTGAAAGTAACTCCTTGCCCTATCTGAAGAATAATTTATCTGGAAAATTATTTAGGTGATTCCAGACTTTTTGGACACCCTGTATCAACGTATATAAAAATAAAACAGTGATGGTTAAAATCCCTCTCTGTGTTCGGATAAACTAGAACGATATAACCTGGAAGAAACACCGTCTGGTACTGTTATATATAAGCGATTTTTACGTGGTAACCAGCTCTCGTTGACACGGTATAAGTGGAGATCTAAAGCTGTGATAAATCGCATCTTTCCTATACGTATATAAGCCCGCTCTGGACAATGTTTAGCAGGGTTATAATCAGAAAGAGGAGTATGCCTTCAGACAGTAACAGCATAATGTTCGTTACCAGATGTTATTATATAAATTTGAAAAGTGGGAACAGTTATTCTGTCTCGTTGTAGCCAGATGGGTAGATATGGCTCGAGAGCTGGATTTCTATTGAAAACTTGATTAACCTTTGCACGAAAGATAGACCCGTCGTCCATTTCTATTGGAATGCGGTCTGGACGGATAGGTGGACACTACTTTGGTAAGAAAACATATCAATAATGAAACTTTTGTCCTTCTATGAACTTTGAACAAATTTTAACAATAACAAGTCTGCAAAGAATAACCACTACGGGTGTGGTTCAAAAATGAATTGCAAATTATTTTTTTATTCCAGAGGGCAAGTAACCCTCCGTCATTTTTCAATTCCGAAGGAAATACCATCGTAATTTTTTATTATTCAACATTTAGATGTTAACATGCGCCACCGGGCACTTCAAAATCCCATTTGATTAGAGTCACATACGAAAACGTAAAGTCTGATTTCCTTTTAAATTTCACTCGATAGGCGAGAAAATTTTCCAAACGAGCTAATCGAATATCATTTGTTCATCCTTGATTGTCCCAGTCAATAAAGTGCACTATGAACTCTTTATGAACTACCTTCGCTCTTATTCAACATTTTTAGCCTTTTCACCCCCCCCCCCCTGCACGTATTAAGAGTTTATGGGGTGCTTTTATTAATTACTTATGGGTAGAGTTTGTAACTACAAAACATGTAAGCTCGATCACCGGAATTTACTAGGGTAACCTATGGTTTTTGGGATCTGTCACGCTGTAAAAAAGCTGATGAAAAATCAAGAAAAATACATGCATAGGTTTTTCGGGTCACTAAATTCGAATCTGAGGTCCGTTGACTTCTATAAAATCAGCGTTAAGGTCGTTTAAAGGTTACTGGCTGACAAGAAGAATTTAGAAAATCCAAATTTTCAAGCAATTTAGTTATTAAATAAAAGAAAGATCTAATTTTCGCGATTAAAGTTTTTATATTAATTTTTTTTCAAATTCAACCTCAATAGGCTTAGTCCGATATTTGATTTCATGTGGATCGCCCTTTCTTATTATTATTTTTCAATTTATGCTTACTTTAAAGAAAAATTTTTAAAAGTTGCAATATTTAAATAAGTTGGTGTTCTTAAGTTTAAATTAAAAGTATACCTTTATACGTGCAACCTAATAACCGTGATTTTAAAAGCTGTATTTAAACGTAAACATACTGTCAATAAGTAGCTTTCAACCAACAAGTTAATTTTTTAAATTAAAATTACAATTAAAATTACAAATACAATTATACAATGTTGATAGAAATAAATTGGCTAGGCTCTTTCACCCTTATGATATACTACAATTGAAGAGGGTTACAGAATCCCGAATTGTTTTCCAATCCACGGACAAAAATTTTTAAGGTTGACACCTGTCAATTGATAGGAGGTAGAAAAACACAACTTCAATTTTAAAGGAAAAACTTGTTAAATTTTATCTTGAGGAGAGCAGAGCGGCAGGAAGGAGACTGGTATTTGCGCCCTTTTTATTGTCTGGCTACCAGAAGATAGTTAAGTATTATTGTAAAAGCAAAACCAATATTAATTAGTTAGTTAGAAGCTTCAAATGTGTCCCCTAAGGGTTTACATTTTTCTTGCACCTTCTTCCTATTCCTTAATACACACCTCCCACACACTTACTTGGTAGAAAGAGGGGGACCTACAGTTTAAGGTGGGTTCCGAACCACCAAGAGCAACAGCCGAAAGTACTTAGAGAACCATTTTCTCTAGAGGTACCGGTCCCACGACTCTGCGGAGATGAACAACTCCCTTGCTAGGCTAGTGTTCACTGCATGGGCCCCCGAGGCTCTTCCAGAGTGCGAGGCAGGAATCGAACCCGCAAGCCAACAGAGTGGGTCCGAAGCCTGCGCTTTAGCCCCCACGACCATTAATTGCCTTGTTAAAATATAAATTAAAATCTACAAAATAGTGACATTAATATATCTTTAGGCTGAAATGAAGAGAAATTAATTTGTAACGATTAAATTCATAATCTAAAATTAACAAATCTTAGTTCGTATAATAAAAATATATTCTTTTTTTTGTTAATGATAAGTTTAGCGCCATTCTTTCGCACGGTCGGGCCGTGCGAAAAAATTAATTTTTTGTTTCGTTAAAACTATCCTCATTATTATTTTAACCCTTTTTTGAATTGAAAATAACATCCTTTAAATATAAAAAGGTTTTCGCAGATTGAGTTACCGGGCTGGCAAAACTCGTAAGTCACAAAAAGAGTTTAGAAACCTCGTCTATGTAAGCAACTTGAGTTCTGAGTGTTGGCACGTTCAGCAGATTGTCGCGTTTCAGTGATTCTCTATCGGAACATAGGCTAGTAACAGTATATAAAATGGAATTGGTCAATAATAGTATCAAATATTCTCAATAAGAAGGATATTACTTTTAACTATACTTTATAAAACTCTTGAATAATTGACTTCACATAAAGTTCTGAACGCCATAATTGTAGTTGTCAATTATGTGAAACGTTTGTATCCAAATACAGAAAAAAATATATGTGGCATTTACTGTTAAGATTCTGATGTTGGAAGGATCACAATCCTTTGTTTTCTAAACAAAATGAGCAAAGTGGGAAGGATTGCTGTATATAAATTACTTATAGATAAGGAATTATTAACTTTATTGCAAGCACACATTTACAACGTTAAATATTAAGAATACTCAGTTGCTGTTAAATGAAGAGTTTATTTATTTGTGTAATTGAATGTACAGAGTTTAAAGAATATATATCTGCATTTAGAGAAACATACAAAATTATAGAATTATTTTATCTTTGGGGTATGTTTGTCACATAATATTTTAGCACCAATGAACTATTATTCAGATATCGTGGCAATATCTCAGGGATATCGGAATCCTTGCAATTTTTCTGTATTTTGCTTCTATAAATAACAATTACTAACTAAAAGTGCAAATTATTATCACTGAAAAAATTGTTTAATCGTGAATAATGTAACTTATTTATTATTTATTAGGTTCTTGCGGCCTTTGTACTTTAAATGATTTTGTAAATCTATTTAACAAAATAATAAGTATTAAAGGTTTTTTCCTCATCCATCTTTCTAAGCTATTCATACTTTCCAAATTAAAATTCTAAACTGGAAAATGTTCTTCTGATTACTTCCATGGCTTCTCTCCTGCTGAGTTCATATAAGCTAGAACTAAATACCATGGAAGAATGACGGATTGGAAATGATATGTAAACGTAATTCTCTGGTAGATAATTGGGTGGTGTGGGTGGTGTCCCTGGTCTGCCTTCATGGTGATCGTGGTCGTTGACAGGGTACAAGGAAAAATTTTGAGCTCTAATGAATGTTCTGTCTGCTAAATTGATATAAGCCTTCTCTGGAGCATGCAGAACAAAGTCATAATGGGGAAGTAGATTGTGCAAGTCGGCAATCGCGCTATAGCGATCATTGTTTTTCGTAGATAAGAAAACATGAAAGGTATCTTTGGAAGACATGTTACGTTCCATCCAGGTGGGTACATGTATAAGTGGAGCTGGCTGCAGATATTCAAAAAATTTAGACCCATCGTTCATTTCTATTTGAATGGTGTTTCTACGAATAAGGGGAAACTGGCCTGTTGCACCTGAGTGGATTAGAAAAATTGTTGTTAGTGACACTTTTGTACAAGACAAAGTAAGTAAATTTAAGAAGTCTTCACTTCCGCATGCAAATAGGTGATTAGCAGAAATCTAGTTATTTTAAAAGCGTTTCTTCTGGAATAGTAGTAAATAAGCAAAAACAAAAAGGAACAATTATTTATGTACTTTGAAGAACGAACTTTTTCCTGTTTTAAAATTCGTGATTTAATAAATTCTTATGATTTGAACAAGTAGTTACCTTTTTTATAAACAAGTTTGTAAACTCTGCATTTGGTACTAAAGTTTCATTAATTTGTACGCTGTTTAATAAAAATATTTAAAAAATATTGATTATGCGGCATTCCTGAACGAGCCCCGGTTAGGGTTAGGCTAGAAAAATGTAGGTTAAAGCAAAATCTGTTTTACCTACCGAGCATTTGAATTTCTTCCGCACGTCTCAGTTTTTCCCTAGATGTTATATTGTAAAGCGCAACGACTTATAGAGACTTAATTCATACGCAGAAATTCTCTACTGTGCCTTCTGTTTGTTGCAGCTTGAATCCCGTGAAGGCACCTTTTTTTTGGTGGGCCTGTGTGGCCCTTGGCTTTTCCATACATTCTGCATCTAGAGAGAAAATGGAACTAGCCAGAAAAATTAGGTGTTCAAATTTAGATTTATCACGCAAATCTGCAAAGGATATGGCATTTTTGTCCAGGAACTCTCAAGCTAAAGGAAACATAAGGCACACGAGAGAATTTCTGTGTACCAATTAGGTCTTTATAAGTCGCTACACTTAATAATATAAAATCCATGTGTCTATTTTCGTGTATACTGTTATTATTTTCTATAATTTGAAGGCCAAATTTGAATTCACCGGTTTAAAATCCATAAAGGTAGCCTAGTCATTTTTCTCGTGCAGACAAATTTTTTATATGGCGTGTGTGACCAGAAATCCCTAGGCTTTCCCTACTTTCTACATCTAGGGGAAAACTAAGACGTGTACGAGAAGAGGTCAAATTGGGAATCAGCGGCTCAAAATCTATAAGTTAAGCCTCGTCACTTGTATCGTGCATACAAATTTTTTGTATTGCCTGTGTGAAGAGAAAATCCCTAAGGTTTTCCCAACCTTTTCCCAACCTTTTTGAATTTAAGGGAAAACTAAGACATGTGGGAGAAATTCTCAGGCCAGATTCAGATTCAGCGGCTCAAAATCCATAAAAATAGTCGAGCCTGTGTTATTAAGTGGCAATCATATTATTATTAGGAATTTCATGGTTAGCAACCAAAGTTTAGTGCACCACATTTGAAAATTGCAAATCCAAAAGGGGCATATCTAAAAATAAGAATTAACAATTAAATTCGTACATTAAATATGGGAAGCGGATTTAAGGTTACCTTAAAATCTGTAACGCATGCAAATTAGGTAATAATTTTTATCATCAAGAATGGTCTATTCTAGCTTCGAAAAGTTTCCCAATAATTTTGTACATAGGGAAAACCGTGAGGAGTTTCAAAATCCCCGTCAAGTTTCTCGAGGATGCTTTTAGTAGAGCTTACAATTTTAAAAATTTATAATAATAATACCTGTATTTACTTTCTCCTGACAAGGATTGCAATGCACTTTTCCTTTTAAAATAAAGCTATATATTACTGCACACATCTTCGAGGAAATATACTGTAAAGTTTAGAAATGTATAAAAGAATAGAAGAAATATTGCACATTCTAGAAAATTTTTATTAAGACGTTTGATCTCTATTCGAAAACGGAGCCTAGGGAATAATAAACAAACCATCCCATCTGATTCTGGCGTGAGCGCAGATACTGTTTTAAGCAAAATCTCTGATGACGATTTTTACATTTTGTACATCATTATTTTTTTGGCTTGAAAAATGTTCATTAATTAAAGTTTTGTTTAACTAAAATTTATAAACTTGAGACCTTAGTAGTTTTTTAGGCTAACTGTTAAAATAAATCTGAAAATTTATACCTTCTTGTATAAGGGAGGTTGGGACACCTGAAGCTAATGACGTTTGGGGTGCTCTTATCTTAAATCTAAGTCAATAGGAACAAATATCTAAAAAAACTGAAGATTTTGTTGGGGATCATAATAAGTATTTATTAAATAAAAATAAAAATGAGTGAGAGTTTACAGTTTAATTTTTATTAGTGGGACTTTAAGTTTTCTTGCAATTTGACAATCACCCATTTGCTTCAGCAGAAAAACGCGCTCGACCTATTTAAAAAGGTTTAAAACTGCCACATCTCTTTAATTTTTTTTTTATGTAAGCATGTTTGAGAGCACATACATATGTCATTTTTAAACATCAATTATAATTACATTTATATTATTAAATTGTACTTACGTGTGAAATAAAAGACGCCAAAGAATGTCAGTAGTATTATTGGAGTACACATCTTCATTTTTTATAAACAAATGGTGGTTAAATACTAAAATATAAATTCAAGAGAAGTAGACTTGATAAATGACGGCTTCTCTATGCATTATCTTTAATGAATGTGATCGTATAACAACCGCTTTTTTATTCTTGAAAGCAGATAAGATAGAATAACTAAGACTGTTATTGTTAGATCTTAAATTTTTTCATATATTTGTTAGATTTTTCACTCTTTAAACCTTCAGAATGTTTCAATATTACGAAATGTGTTATATGTTGCATTAAAGAGACCGTAAACACAAAAATTTAAATCATCGTCGTTATCTTTAAGTTGCTGTCTCATTGATTGTTTTGTATGAAACGAAACCACCGAGATAGGAACTAAGTTGACTCGGTATGTTGAATTTTTTTTAGATCAGGGAAAACATTATTTTTGAAATGATTAACACTACATTTTTGTAATTACTTTTTATGAGAATTTCTTCAAAGCCCTAAATTTTAATACACATTTTTGTAGAGACTTCCCCCTGTTTGATTTTCAATTAATACTAAATCTTTTTCTTTTAAGCTAAGACTCTTAGCATTACCCTTCCCTTTTCATATAATTAAATTTTTATGATGTAAGACTGACGAAAAAGATAATTTAAACTTTCCCAATAGGAAAGCGACCATCGATTTCTCAAGGTTTACTGTAAGGCATCTTATCCATTTCGAATTAGAATAAATTCCTTTAATCAATTAATTCAACCTCAAATAATTTTCAGTAATAAAATACTCAAACATGGAACACAAAGGTAAATAATTTCCTGAAATGGGAAAAATTTAGGAACCCTCCTGAGAGCCTCCAAACGAAGTTCGCATGTAGTATTTAATCCAACAATAACTTAAATTCAAACTAGAAGTAAACAAAATAAAGCGAAGATATTGAGCAACACTAGACATTCTTTTTTCAGTATGAATCAATGGATATACCCTAAAATTCTTTTTTTTTCGTTGGGTATTCTTCAAATTTTTCATAAAGTACTATCCGATTTTTCGTCGAATAAAATGTTTCTTAAATAATAATAAATAATTAGGCTCAAATATCCCACAAGCAAATATAAATGAGCAGTAATTTAAATTTTAAATTATATTGTCTGCCTGAAAAGGGCCCTGAAAGAACGCATTATGTCGAAGAAGAAATATTTCTCTGCAAAAAAAAACTAATTTTAATGCTTTTTCATCAGAATGATCCCATAGTCGGACTACTTTAATAGTGAATATTAGAAGCAATTAAGGGGTTGTCCGATGGGTTTTTTATTATCGCCCACAGTTTCAAATTTGGTTTATAGGAAGATGTACAAATAAGAGCTTCAAAAAGATCAATTTTATGCCTATCCTCTATAAACGTTACTCCTGCAACAGTAGTCTTACTGTACGTGATCTTTTGATTCCAGAAATTTGTTGCTAGTTATTGCTAGTAGAATTAGGCAGGGTGCCCCAGATCTCAATTTTAAAAATCTCTTGAATCGAACTAAACGAACTTAAATAGTATTTCAAATAAAAATTTGAAATAGTCAAATATATTAATTTATTTGAAAGAAAAAAATGTCAAAAGGACAAAAGATGAATTTTTCCGACAAAAGGGAATCAACAACACTAATGAATCACCTGCCAAATAATCGCAGTTTCATTCATAAAAGAAACTTTTATCTTAAAACAGATGAATTTTTATTATTAAAAAATTTTGTTTAATAGTTGATTTATTACCTGAAAAAGGTTTCAGTTGCTTTTTCAAGATCAAAATATGTATGTTAAAACAGATGAATTTTCAATAAAAAACAAAAAAAAAAATTAAATTGAAGTTTCATGCAGCAAAGGTTTCAGATATTTTTTTAGCATCGAAATATAAAGGACCCCGCACAGAATAAATCGGTATATTGGTATGATAATCGCTTTTTTAATTATATGAGAGATCTCCGATCTTGATATATAAACTGGCTACTCGAGCAGCCTTAATGTTTTTCAAGTTCTTAATTATATCTATAACCTCAGAGACTTATTAGGTAATTTTTTTAGCGCATCATGTTCTACATCGCAGTTGTGGTGTCGTATACTTTCATATCCGAATAGTCCTCTAAAATATTATCTCCAAACGTCTAGTATCCCGTCTGCATCATATCGCACTTGCCCTTTACTATTTCTCATATTGACAAATTCTGAACTTTTATTTCCCTTCAATCCTTTATAGAGAATTTTCTTGCTTCTGCAAATTTCGTTTTGTATTTTCTTCTCTTCCTCTTCTAATTTTATCTTTACGTTCCCCTAAAATTGTGTCTCAAACTGCCCAATATCCTGTCTGCATCATGTAGCATTTCACCTTCACTATTTCTCATGTTGACAAATACTGTACTTTTATTTCCCTTGATTTCTTTATAAAGCAGTTTCTTGTTTCCTAGAAAGTCATTTTGTATTTTCTTCTCTTTCTTAGAAGCGCCTCCGATGTTGCCACATATATGCCTTCGTTTATCTTATTTTTCAAATCTATTTGTACATCCGGTTTCTGCAGGTTCTCGATTTTTATTCGCGTTTGCTCCGTTTTCTTTGTTTCTTTTTTCTTCTTTCTGGACCTAACTTAATTTTGTAGATCAGTAGAGTATTCAGAATCCCTAATGATCCTTGTACACTTGACTAGCAAAAAGCATGTTCTTTTGCTAGTGTCGAAAATTTGTAAATTCAGCGAAAAATTTGTTTTATTCATAATTTTTTATTATTATTCACTGGAAAATACTGTACATCAGAAATATTTGCCATAATTTTTGAAGAAATAGGAAAGTTTTCAAAATTTTCAAATCAAAACAAGGAACAGAAGTTATTAACCAGTTCCCAAACCTTAAAATAACCTTGAAGGTATATTTCAAGGTTAAATTAAAAATCACCATTGGATTTCGGGTTCAAAGTTACTCCAAGAATGACCTTCACCTGAGGAAATACAGACCCGTCCTGTTAACTCAAGCCGGGCCTTGCTTGGGTTTAAATGTCCTTTAGCAGATGTGCAAAGTCACATCCGACTAATTTATAATCAGAAAATTTTGATGCATAACATTTTTTTATAGAGTGCCTTTTTTTCGAGATATTTGAAACATTCAAGTTAAAAAAAATCACCCTGGATAAGCCATCTCTGGCTGATGTCGAGCAGGTATATAATCAGGAAGGGGAGTATGTCTTCGGACAGCAGCACTATAATGTTCGTTACCAGATGTTATTATATAAATTTCAAAGGTGGCTATGCTTATTTGGCAACTTTGTAGCCAGATGGGCAGAAGAGAGAGCCAAAATCTTTTTCAATTTCAATGCGATTTTTATGAATAGATAAAAAACTGTTGCTTCACCTACTTTTGTAAGAAAAAATGTCATTAATAAAACAATTGTACTTTTTTAAACTTTTAAAAAATTTGAACTACAGCCAGTCAGCAAAGAATGATCTCTAGTTTGTTCCAAAAATGCATTGCAAAGTTTTTGTTCACACTAGATAGCAAGTAACAGCAAGTAAAAGTAAGATTTTTCATTTTCAGAAGAAATAAAACCGTAATTTTCTATTATTTAAAATTTAATTTTCACACGTGTCACAAGGCACCTCAAAAATTCATTTGATTAGAGTCGCATACCGAGATGAGTTGATCTCGTTGGCTTTCGGAAGTGCCTTCCAATGTTTGAAAATAACATATTTAATAAATGGAAAGTTTTAACAATTGTAAACAAACACTAAATAAGTGAAACGCAGATAAAACACATTACATGGCGATGGAATGCCAAGATTAGGTACTGGCTGAAAAAGAGAATTCAGGAAATCAAACCGATGAAAATACAGTCGCTAAAGAAGAAAATTTGCAGGAGAATCCATGGCAATAGTTTTCAAATAATTTAAATAATAAATTAAGTATGTGCAACTCAATATCCGTAATTTTAAAAGCAGTATTTGTACCTAAAAAGACTGTCAGTAAGTAAATTACAACCAAAAAATTGATTATTTTAACAGAAATTATGTATGTTTTTAATAAAAAATGTAATGAAGTATATTGCAACCGAAAAATTTTAATTATAAATAAAAAACAGCGATATTTATAAACAACAAGGCGAATTTTTAACAAAATTCAAGCATTTTTAGTCAGATAGGTAAATTTTCAAGCAGAAGGATTAGTTTTCGACCACAATGAACGAATTTTGATCAAAATGTAGGAATTTTTTACAAATTTTTTTAATTTGCTAATTAAAAGAGTACAATTTCCGCAAAAATTAAATTATTTAATTTTTAATTGATGAAATTAATTTATTATCAAAAAATGAACAAGCTTTCAACAATATTGTTACATATTCAATAAAGGAAATAAATTTTTAAGTAAAATCCAAAAATGTGAATTTTCCACGAAAAGGTTAATTATAAATCGAAAAATTATGAACGAGTCGAACGAGAGTAATGGGTCGAGTGAGGACGTACACGAAGTGTAAAGGAGTGGGGATAAGCCGGGTATCGCGGTAAGCTGCGAAAGTAGTGAGGACGAGCGACCGAAGACGCCGGTTAGGAGTGAGAGAAGCGCGGCAACCGCTGCAGGCTTGTAGAGGAGTAGCAAGCCAGGGAGATCGACAAACTTGGAAAAACTCAATAGAAATGCACAGCGCTCGCGTAGCGTAGGAGCAATCCGATTTGTTGAGGATTGGCGATAACGGGCAAGTGCGATAAGCAGCCTGGGGATTGTTTGGGGGGAGGGAGAGGAAATCAACATAATGAAAAAAAGGAAAGGGGAAAAAGTGACCTCCCCCACTTAGTGAGGGAGGTCAAGGAGAAGGTACAAAAAATAAGTAAGACATGGGATAAGTAAGAAGAATTATGGAAAGGCGAAAAAGAGAAAGTCTGGGAAAAGCAGAAAGCATAGAAAATCAGCAGAGAGAATATGATGAAAATAGGAGAAGGGAGATGAATATAAAATAAGAGAGCAAGTAAGTTAGAAGTGAACGTTAAGCGAAAAGTGATTGAGTTAGTATCGAGCCAGGATACAACAGAAGGTCTTTTAGGCTTGCAAATTAAAAATGAAAGATTTTTTGTAGGTTGAAACAGAGCGAAAGACAAATTGAAGGGGAACAAAGAGCAAAGAAGAAAAAGAGTGTAATGATCAAAAGGCTGAAAGTGAATAGTGAAACGGAAAAGGAAGAGATTAAGAAGCTGATGAAAGATATAGCAGGACAAATTAGGATAGAAGTGGTAAAGAGAGCAGGGAGAACGAAGGAAGGGAGTGAAGGCATGTTTTTGGTGACAATGGGGTATGAGGAGAAGAGGTTTAATCTTATTGACTAAAAGAAGTTTTTGAAAAGAAGAACAGATAGAATAGAAGAAGATCTGACCTGGCAGGAAAGGAGAAAAAATGATTGATTGAGCAGAGGGCATGGGCGGAAAGAAAGAAGATCGAAGGAAGTTAGAATTGGGATAAACGGAGAGATGTGGATATGGGACGAAGGAGTAGAAGAACTGAGAACTTGTCAAACAAGGCAAGGAAGAGAGAAGGATAAAGAACAAGTAAATAAGAAGGAAGGAATTGCGTTGCGATTTACAAAATAAAAAAAGGCTAAAGATAAGGACAGGAGTAATGGGAGGTGAAGATGAGCAGGTGAAGGTTGCTTTCTGGTCTGTTTTAGGAGTAAAAAACATGGACAAGGGTTTTTGGGGGAAATTGACGAAATTGGATGTAATAATGATGAGCGAAACACGGGCGGGTGAGAAAGACTGGAATGAAATAAAAAGAATGTTACCGAAAGGTTATGTGCTGACGATACAAGACGCAAAGAAGGAAAGCGTTATATCGAAAGGGATTGGCGGAATGGTCGCAGGGGTATGAAAAGAATTTGCAGTAAAAGGGAGTAAAGAGGGGTTCAGGAATAAAGAGTATGGAACAATTATAAGAAGGATTATAGTTGGAAAAGTCAAAATAGCGGTGGTTTATGTATATCGCAGAAGAGGAGAAGAAAAAGGTTGGAGAGTAATAAAGAGGTCGATGGAGGAAAGGCAGGAAGAGTGGCTTTTGATATGAGGGGATGAAAATGCCTGTGCTTGCGAACAAGGGTGGCGGACATGGGATGAAGTAAAGGAGGCCTATGTAAGGAGTTGAAATGAGATGAAAAAGAAGAGGTTACATTTGTAGGGAAGAGAGACGCAGTTATAGACTACATCCTTGCGGAAGAAAGAATTAGAAATATTATAGGATGTATGAAAGTGGGCAACGAGATAGGGTCCGAGCACTTTCCGGTAATAGCTACATTAAAAGGTGGTGGCCATAAGCGCAGCTTATGGGAATCTGGGGGGTAGATAAACTGAAACAGGTTAAAGAAAAAATGGAAAAGGATAAGATTACATATAAAGAAGAGGAGGGAGTAGATTCGTTTATTAAAAGATGAAAAGGATCGATTGATAATGTAATGGATGAGATAAGTACAAGACAAGAAAGAGAAGAGGAAAAGAAGAGTAATCGGACGAGGAATGCCAGGAGAGTAAAGAGAGAATGAAAGAGTGTGTCAAAAAATGCAGGATAGGGGAAATGGAGAAGGGAGAGTACAACAGGAGAAAAAGAAAACACTAGAGAATTTAAGAAAGAAAAAAGCAAAAGCGAAAAAGAAAAATGCGAGGCAGAGGTAGCAAAATCGATTAAAGTAGGTAGGATTTTGGACGTGATGAATAAGGAAAGAGGAAGATGAAGGAAGAGCGTGAATGAAGAAATAGAAATGTTTGAGTACACAGACTATTTCAAGAGTTTATTAGGGGAAGCCCAAAATAAGATCAAAGGAGAAAAGAGAAGGATAATAGAAATAGATATAGAAGAAGAAAACGTTATAACAAAAGAAGGAGGGTACAAGGCTATAAATAGATTAAAAACAAACAAGAGCTACAGGAGAAGATGGCATGGAAAAAGACGTTGACGTATAAAGCAGTAGGGGTCAGGAAAGAGTTGCGGGAGATCTGGAGCAAGGTCTGGAATAGAGAAGGCTGTCCATAAAAATGTATGACAGGGCTGGTAGTACTACTTGTCAAGAGAGGGGCGAGAAAACAGGTAAAGGAGTACAGTCAGATCACTCTCATGTCAGTTGGCTATAAAATATATGCAGAAATCTTAAAAGAAAGGTTAGAGAGTGAGATAGAAGAGAGAAAAAGTATCCCACACAATCAGACAAGTTTTAGAAAAGGTATGGTAACGATAGACAGAGGAAAAACGTACTGCAGATGAGGAAAATGAATAGAATATGCGAGTAAATTAATGGGTCAAGTATGGGGTATAGAAAAGAGAAGGTTCAAGAACGATTGGAGAATGAAGGTCTGGTTGTTGATTCGTTGGGTAAAGGAGGTTAGTTGCAGTTGTCCAAGATACATGTTGAGGGAAGAATTAGGAAGGGAAAAAATAGTTACTCGACAAATTAAGAGATCCTGGAAGTTTGAAGAGAAGATGCAAATGAGAAAGGGGAGTTGAGTAGCACAAATATGCTAGGACAAAGTTCGAAAGAAAGAGACGAGAGGCAATTTAGGAAATTCGAAATGGGAAGACGAAGGGAATAAAATGAAGAGGGTTTGTGATATGCGAGAAGGGTTTATGAAGTGATAAAACATAGAGTTAAAGATGTAAGTAAGAGGTACAATTGATGGTATATGATGGTGAAAGGGTTAACGTAGCCAGAATATCGCAAAAAATAATGCGCACATATATTAGAGAGATGTAAAGGAGAAGAAGACGCACAGTTGACTGTGGATGAGAGTGGAAGATAGATTTTGGATGGTAATGGAGAGGGAGTGATGTGGATGAAAAATTGGAAGAAATAAGGGAAAGCAGAGGAACAGGGCAGAGCAAAACTAGTAATCCTGAAAAAGAAAAGTGAAAAGCAAACGTATTTTTTTAAATGTTATTATTGTGTAATTTTTTAAATAAATAAGGCGAAAAATTAGAATAGAAGCGGCGGATAAGTTAGAGTTAGGACGGAATGTAAATATACATATGTACAGGGAACGGAGGCCCTCAAACCCGTAAAAGGGGAGGTAAACTATACATGCATACATACATACACACCATACATGATATTATTCAAAAATAGATAAATTTTCAAACCGAATCAACGAATTTTGGACAAAATAATTGAATTAGGAAAAAATCAGCCAAGAAAGAAAGTAAATTTCAATAAAATTCTTATTAAAAAAAAAGGTTTTCAAAAAGGATGACTTTTTAACGAAATTGTTCAATCTTCAACAAAATAATTAACGTTTGTATCAAATAATTTAATTTTTATCAAAAAAGATTAATTTTTCATCCAGAAAATTGAGTTTTTACCAAACAAAAATGAATTTTAAACAAATTACAACAATTTTCAAACAGATATTTGAGTTTTGTAATTTTAAATCTAAAAAATATCAACCAAGAATTATTTTTTAATTTTACTTTAAAAATTGTTGAATAAAACCAAAAAGATGTATTTTTATGATAATACATTTCAATTTAATTCTTAAATATTTCAGATTCTTTCTGAAGCAAGCCCCATTAAAACTTCCGTATATATCAAATAGTTGTTGATGGAAGCGACTGAATATTACTTTTTAATAATGAGTTGCGCAAGAGTTAAAAAAAATCAATATCGCCTATCGGAGATTTTATTTTTATTTGTGTTTTAAATTACCTTTTATCGAAGGCTAAATTTAAATTAAATAATTTCATGTATTTTTGTAACTAAAATTATCATTTAGAATTCAGCAAGTTCACTTTAAAATATCGTTCACACTGGTATTGCGAATGATTTTGTAAATCCTGTAGATTTAAGATTTCGAAAGGTGTGGTATTCACGTTGCTCAAAATGCTATACATTCGTTTAAACAATTATATTGAAGAAAATATTGTTTAAATTCTACTTCCTAAAATAAACATAATATTCAATGTTTTTAAGGAGTAGTAAATTCTTTTATAACGTAATTTTATTGTTTAAACAATTTTTATTCCTTCTAGTACTTTTCTATTAAAAATATGGAATAATAATATAAAATACAAGAAATAGAATTATTTTTGTCAACATATATTAATATATATTTTTTGTTTCTTTTAATATGTCAGCTTTATATTCATAAAAGACTTTTAAATGTTTTTTTGTAGTTTTTAAATACTTTTAGTGAGAAGTATTTATTATTATCGTTCCTCGTTATCAAACAGTTAAATCCGATAATAATTAAAAGCCTCTTTTAGAATTATTGTTCAACACTGAATTTTCAAAATTGGCTTGTTTTATGCTTTTTATTATTCAAATTGTTGTAAATAAATTGTAATAAATGTACAAAGTGAACTAAATTATTATTTTGATTATTATAAACTACCTCAAATATAGCACTTTGTCCTCATAAATGTTTTTCAGAGTAAATATTTAAAATTGAATCATAATGCGCATTTGCGAATTTACTTTTTTATACTTCAATAAAACACTTTTATAATATAAATTTGATTATAACTTTTATGACTTATACAATTTATTCAATATTACGCTAAAAAATTTGTATAACATTTACACTTAATTTTTTTTTTTTTAATTTTTAAATGTTATAAATAATAACCTGAGGCTTTAAACAGATTTTACTATTACTCGAAATCATTTTAATATCATGTTTAATTCAGAAAATATGACTTCATAATTATTTTGGAAAAGGAATTCTTTAAACAACTTATATTTGTTTAACCAATTTCTATTAACTTTAATTTAGAAAAATAATTGTATATATTCTTTTGCATTTCCTTTTTTATAAGTTATCGAAAAAACGGCTTAAACTAATAAAAATTGTGTGAAAAAATAGAAGAAACGAATCAAAATTTGTAACTATTCAACAAAAAGTAGCAAAGGATACTAGTTTTAGAAAAAATTGCACACGACTAACTCAAATTTTTAAAAATTATAAAAAAAGGCAACCATTAATTATTTAAATATTTACCTAGGGTTTAAAAAAAAATGTTAATCCAAGCAATGACCAACTTACAGTTCAATCAGAAAATACGCTTTTTTGAAAAATATTTTCAAATTAAATAATTTTTTGATCAAGTTAAATTTATTTAAAGAATTAAACACTGTTTAGAAAGGCATATAAAATATTCGAATTCCCCACTAGTAATTATTTTGGTGACAAATAAAGCATAAATTGCTAAGAATTAACAATAATACGTAAAATCGAAGTTTTTTTGAAAAAATAAAAAACGCTTACGTAATTTCCAATTATTAAAGAATGTTAAAAAACTCGTCAGTTAAAAATTTAAAATTATTAATGTTTATAGTATTTTAAGAAATACCGTCTTTAGCATTAATTTTATATAAAGCTGCTATTATAAATTTTTTTGGGCGTTTAATGGGCACAATGAAAGGGGATTAAGTATATCAAAATTAAAATTTATTGCGTAACAATAATTTGTTTAATACTCCTCAAATGGTGACTTTACTGCAATTTACAAAAAGTTGATAAATTACGGAATTCCTTTTTCCGGAAAACCAATAAATTGGAGAGGGAGAAGGGATCATCACCAAAAGTCGAACTTCGAATTTTGATGGTTATCTATTTAAACCACCCAAATCAAGATGGTTTAAGTAAATTTAAGTAGATTTCAAACATTTTAAAAGAATTGGGTTGTAGCATAATTTCAGATACATTTTTTCTGTTGAAATTAGAAATTGCTCTAAAAAACTTGTAATATTTAATTTAACTTAAAAAAGTTTATTTTAAATAAATTTAAATCTTTTTAAAGTCCACATTTTAATTTTTTTGCGGTCAGATGACACATTCTGATTGGGTGCAGGGTCGAATGGCTGGAATTTTCCTCACCCTGCTTTTATCCTTTTTTTATCTTTGTCTATATAATTATTACGAATTTTAATTTTTTTAATCACTTTCTCTATTTTTCGAAACCAAGGACACCTCTTCAACATAAATTTGAGTTTTTCTCTATCTCTACATCTATCTTTCGCTATTGAAGAGTTTTATTATTTTATTATTTTATTATTATTATTACATAAAAGTGTCTGAAACAGGAACATTTGGCATCGATTATTTTAAAACTGTAGCAATATTTGATTGTGGATAAATCCCAAAATAAAGAGGTTTTTTTTATTCAGTATGTTTTGTAATTGTTTGTTGGCAACAGGTGTCTATTAGACATACGCTATCTCCTAAGCATCATCAAATAAAAAGCTGTAATAGCAATTTATGAAGACTGGGTAGATCTTTAGATATGTAAAAGAAACTTGGCATCCATAAAACAAATATTAAAATTAAAAAAAATAAGAATGTTTTAAGTCCTTCTTGCCCAAGCGCATAACCAAAAATTTTAGTAATCGATTAAAAATAATTACAATTTTCTAAATCCACAGAAGCAATGAAAGGTTGCAGAAAAAATTTCGTGTAATTTTCCACATTTGTTCTTGTTTTCCAAAATATTTTACAATCATCTTTCTTAACCTAAGTTAGGGAAATTTGATTAATTATTAGTGAAATCATGGTAGTTTAATTATAGGGAAACTAGGATTTGTTAATAATTACTCAGAATATATTAATTTACTAAGGGCTGGATATCACGCTAGAATCCAACAAAGTTTAGACCAAATTTTGGAAGTTTGTAGAAATACTCGCCTGCGTTTTCAAAATGCAGCAAAAATTTTTTGTAGGTTCAATCTACGCAAATCCGATTTCTGGGCCGATTGTCTTATCATCGTATTTTTATCGGAATTGCTTCAAATTTAATTTAGCAAGAAATCAGAGAAAGCAAAGTTGTTTTCTTTTTTCAAAGAAAAAAATTTCTTACAGTTTTTAAGACTCGATATTATATTTTTAAGTTAAAAAAGGAGCTTTTGAAAACACTAAAATAAAAAGCCAATCAGATACTGCAGTTATTTTCTCCACAATTACTAGTTGACAATTATAGAACCCACGAATGCAAGGAGTCTTATTTCAGCATAAATCTTCATTCTCATAAACATGCGATGACGGGATACTAAAATCTGGTTTTGGGAGTATCTCGTATGAACTGTAATTTAAAAATGACGGCTTCCAAAGAGGAAATGTTGAAGAAGAAATATTGTTGTAATCTGGTTTAAAAATTTTCCATAATTTTTCTAGTCTTATTACCCATTAAAACTTCAAAGTGATTAAATATTCGAGACGTGTCAAAGTGTGCGTAAAACATTCGACAAAAATAAAAATCATTTTCACTGTCTTTAGCGTTTCTGTTTTATGTATAAAATGCAAACAAAGACGAGGAAATGCAACATTATAGGTCATGGAAAAATTCCACTGACAAATATTATGATATACTTTTATTATGATTACTTTTCTGGAGTAGTCGTTTAACTATCCTCTTTCTTTGTCTGTAATCATTTTCGGGTCTATTTCAGATTTCTTAGACACGATTGTTTGTTTTCATAAAGGACTGCGCAGATTTCTTTAATCCACTACGCATCACCAGACTTCTTCCTGCAACCGCAGTACCACACACTTCGATCGCACTGTAATGATAATATCTCTGAATATAGTCCATACGTCCTATATATGTTTGTTGCTTATATTCTCCTTCCAAGTTTCCTATTTATGGGATCCCTTACCTTTTATTTAAATCTATTCGCACTTCTGTGTTCTGTAAATTTTCAATTTTGATTTCCATTTGTTCCGTTTTTTGTTTCGCTTGCTCATTATTGCATTCGGAACACCTCGTGATCCTGATGCTTTCCTAAGCATAAGCTAAATAATTTGTCTCTGTTATCATTTTTTTTCGGATCCCCAAAATTACCTAGCACCCTCTCTTTGCACTTTTGTATCATTAAGAGTGTACCAGAAGATGTCTTTCACTTATCTCAGATCACTGTCATCTGGGGCACAGAACGTTATGATAAATAATCTATTGACGAGACCGATCGCGCGCCCGAGCGCGCGTTTTCGCCATTCGCGATATTTTGTATGTATTACTGATTTTTTTTTGCAGTTTGGACTTAATTAATTTCGGAAATAATCCGAAACAATTTAAAGCCATTTTCTCAATCCTCTTCAACCTTTTTAATTCGTCTTTTAACCTCAAACTAAATTTTAACATCAATACATGTGCCAATCCGAAATTCAATCCAAATGAATCCGATGCTCACTTATCAATCGTTCTTCATTCATGTATCAGAACCAACCATGCACGCGTGCCTCCAATTCACTTAAATGAATGGAACTTTTTGAATTCAATTCGACATCAGTCCGAATGGATAAGTGTGAATCTGAAACCAAACAAAATGATTCACACACCAATCGGAAACAAACTTTGACTCTATCCGAGTTAACTGGAAACCAATCTAAACCTAACTTTCA
>JAAAKG020142706.1:0-33723 GCA_010014905.2 Druon quercuslanigerum
ATGAATTTCTGCTTCAAAAAATTAGTGCAGAATTTTTTTAAGCAGGCCGTGATATTATGAGCAGAACGTTTAGACCCTACCATTCTCGGCACGCGCGTTTGGAGTTTGCCATTTTAGATGTGACTTTCAGACGCTGAACTTTTAGGAGCCCGCATCTTCCTCCACGGATTTCTTACTCCCTCCGCGCAACACTCAATCACCGCCTACGCGGTATTTGCTATAAAACCGCGCGCACTGGCCCAGAACATCAGTCAGATCAAGGAATTCTTCTGGAATAACCCGGTGCTATCGATACCAGAAATTTGGTCACGGTACTGCCCACTGTAACCATCCCCCATGGTGCCTCAAATGTTTGAAAGAATATTTAACAAAGGATTGCGATTAGACTCCGGATAAGTGCCCTACCTACATTAAGCAATTAAGCGAAGTTAGAGCAAGTAGGAAGCAAGGTACTAGAACAAAAATCTAGCCAAGCAGTATTATTCCAGGAACTACATTCTTACCATTGAGTCCGACAGCTGCGCAGTTGAAAGCAAATATTCAGCACAGCGAACATCTAAAAAGCATCGAAACGAAGCAGCTGGTAGAAAGTCGATCATCAGCGAGTACCTCCACAAGCACTTGAAAACTTGTAAGTTATATAAGCGATGAACTAACCAAATTGCCAATCGAGTTACGGAAAATATTTTAGAACTTACATCGTTCTTACATAAACATAATATTGATGTAATGCTGATTTGCGAGACAAAATTCAAAAATAAATCCAATTGTAGAATAATTGGCTCTAATGTTGTGATTAAAGACAGACCTGATAATAGTGGAGGTGGTGGTGTTGCCATATTGATCAAAAAGGGAATTCAGTTTCATAAAATAGAAGCAAGAACGTTTAATAAAGAAGCGGTTGGCATTTAACTCAGGGAAAAATGTTCTGATAACAGGAGACTTAAATTCCAAGCACACAGCCTGGAACTTCCCCAGTAACGATAAGAACGGAACGTCGCTATATATTTATATCACTGGCCATCCTTTTAATTTAGAATGCCCTGATGGTCGTACACTCTATCCATATACTTATATGGCAGCACCCAGTCGATATCACCTTCACTAAAAATATCAAAAATCTACTTAGTCTTGAACTCTGTAATAGTAGAGCTAAATACCCTAAATAGTTTGCAAACAACCTGTAAAACCTTTTTAAATTTTAAAAAAAGAAAATGTCAAGGCTAATATTAAAATAGACCAAACTTTGCATTCATAAGCCAAAATAGATGAAAGCGTTGCTGCCTTTTTAACCGTCATTCCTCAAGAAATATAAAATAATATACCGATTTCTCGCCCTTTCCAATTCACATACGACACGCCCGCTCACGTCAAACAACTAATTAATGACAGAAATAAAATAAAAAAATCATGTTAAAAATGTAGAGCGCCTTATCCAAAAACCATAATAAATAAACTAAAAAAAATAATTAGACAGGAACAAACGGTACATAGAAATGACAAGTGGACTAAAAAATTAACTACTTTGCAAACTAAATACAATACTCTGTGGAAAATTACTAATGTCCTGAGAGGAAGAACTTAAACATCTGTCCTAATTCTGCATAGGCCTCACGGGCTAGTCTTCTCTGACAAAGACGAAGCCAATGTTCGAGCATTATAGTAAGAGCACTTTCACAGACTGACTGCTAACATAAGTAATAAAGAGACTGTAAAAATTGTTAATCAAAGGTATGATAAAATCGACAGTATGGAAATAAATCTAGATTCTATTAAAATGGTAAGACCTATAGAAGTAAAATAAGCAATTAAACAGACCAAACCCAAAAAAGGTCCTTGCTACGATAATATTTTCAATAAGGTGCCTAGAAATGTGCCTCAGAAAGCTGTAGTTAAGGTAAGCCATATATTTAGTTCTGGCATCAATCTGTCTTACTTTCCAAACGCATGGAAGAAGGCGACCATTCTTCCAGTTCATAAATCAGGAAAAGATCAATTATTTTCTCAGAGCTATAGACCTATCAGCCTTCTACCAACTATAAGTAAAATATTTGAGAAAATGATTTAGAACAGACTTTTTGACTACGAAAATACACATGAACAATTAATACCCAAGCAATTCGTTTTTAGGAAAGGACATAATTTTGTTCAGCAACTGTTCAGACTGTCAAATTACATATCTAATAAATTTAATGAAAACAAATGGACGGCGCTATTACTCCTTGACTTAGAAAAGGCTTTTGACACTGTAGGACATAAAGACCTTATTTATAAGCTCAGTAACCTAAATTTACCATTATATTTAATTCAGATCTCAATTAGTTATCTGCGTGATAGAAAATTTCGAGTTCTGATCAACGACAGCTATTCCGATGATAAAGATACTCAGGCGGGTGTACCCCGAGGGTTAGGATAGTGGCCTCAGCGAAGCTAACAAATTGACTATTATTAAAACTATAATAAGACCTATTATGCTCTATGCAGCTCCTATATGGAGTAGTACGTGAAATTCCAAATACAGAAAACTACAGGTAGTACAAAACAAGTGTATAAAGTTAATAGATAATACTGCTAAGATTACGGACTTACATAAAAAATACTCTATTAACACTGTTACAGAAGAAGTTCATAAATTAACTAAAATCTTCGACGAAAAAATGATTAAACAAATAAATTTGATTAAATATATATCCCTTCTATTAAACATGAAACAGCTCATTTTAGAACCAAACACAAACTTTCGCATCATATACTCTCATCATAATAGAATCAACCTCGAACTATTCAGCTAGATCTCTTTGTACATAGTGTATCTAGTAAATAAGATTAGAGAAGTATCACTTTCATTCCTGATTAGGTTTTTATAAACTCTTTTCTATTAAATACACAAGTAACAAGCATTGTGATTTACCATTCACATGAAAAATACTACCATTGATACTCTTACTGCGTGAAGTAGGCTTATTCCTCATTAGGATAGATACTTTAAAGTAAATATAATGTAAACATGTTTATAATGTAAGTGAATATGATAAATAAATGCACCTTATAAAAAAAAAATATCAGAGCCTCAGTTGTTTGCGAGCTGGGAAGGAGCACCCTTACGAATATTCTGCAGCTGAAAACCAGCCTTAGTTTTTACGAAGCAGCATAACCGTAGCTCTCCAGATATTTCGACCCCCTCCCCTCCCCACCTATCATTGGCTAATAGCCCAGCTGGCATTCCAGCTCGCCCGTTTCAGCTGAGACAGGTAGGAGAATTTCAGGCTTCTCATCCCACACGCTTACTTGCTTCAACCCATTCCCTTTTCTACACAACAACTTGAATCTCTGCTAATCCGTATCTTTATAGGGTTAGGTCAAAATCGAAAGAAAAAAAAAGTGTTTAGCTACTACACCTTTCCAACTTCCTCACCACTTGTCCTTTACATCACTCTCCATCCCAACATCTCTTTCTCTCTGATGAGATAGACATATCAGATCCTTTTTCCACCTGCACCTATATCTCTCCTCCCATTCTCTGATCAGATATTCTCCAGGTTACGCTATCTTTTTGCTATCTCTGTCTATTTTATTCTACGGACACCTGAGTCCCTTTTTCGACCTCCAAACACATCTTGCCTTTCACTCTCTCATCTGATCTTCTTTAGATCACTCGTCCTCCAAGAGTATTCTCCTTACTGCTACACCCGAAATTACCACCTCACCGACAAATAAGGAGCGTATGAAATGTACTATGAATTCTATACAAATTTTCTGTTGTGATGTACTCGAGGTATTTCAATCAATATTTAAAATCAGCTAATGCTAGAAAGATGTATATAAAATTTTTAATTAATTTATTGAGGTTTTACAAGCCAACGAATTAGTATTAATTTTTACATAATACCGTTTCGTAATATTATTTACGCTTCTTAATCGGTGCAATTTTAATATCTTATTCTGGTTTAAACTTAACAAACTGGTAAAAAACATACCGTACATCTTAATACAATTTTTACCTAAAGTTAGATAAGAACTTTGCAAAGAAGTGAAAACTACAATTATTTTCCGGCATGAAATAATTTTTATCTGCCTCCTGATTAAAATTATCTGACTTTTTTATTTTACTTTTAATCAAATATCTCTGTGTAATGTGAGTTCAACATTTTTTATTAACAAAATTTAATAAGTAAGAAAAAATTTTTTTAAATTCGTTTAATCTAGGCTAATTGATTGACTTATAATATGAATATAGATTATCGAAGAGTAAGGAAGTTATGTTCCTTTATTATACTCCAAAATCCGTTTTGATAAGAAAAAGTTTTTCTATCGATTAGCAATTTTTTTAAAATTAAAGTGCGCCAAATTCCAAAGCACATCTAGGTCTAACATGCTTTATGTTATAATTTTTTATTTTTTTATTTTTACGTTGAATATAAGAAATTAGAGATTTTTCACTACCATTATGCAAATAATGTAATTGTTTTAAGTTATAATTAATGTACACATGGTACATTACGAAATATCATAACATTGTAATTTAAATTGAATAAAATATGTGTTTTTTAATTAAACTACTTTAAATTATTGCAAGCATAATTTTGAGCAACAATTTCTATAAAACAACAACAATTGTAATGGTTATAAGCAATTTTTTGCAGAAATTTGGAATTCTTGTTTTCTTTATTATCTGAATTGTTGTACATATTCATAAAAGTAATATATTTTCGATTATATTTTTTAAAGTAAAACCATTTCTGATTTTTTGAACAAACTAAAAACTTAAACATAAAACTTTTCTGCAAAATATTTTTTTTCGCACTAAATCTGATTCGAATTTCCATTCATGAAAAAAATATTCTAATTTTTGTTAAAAATTTTTTTTCACATCTAGAAATACTTCGGATTGTTGTGAAAATGATTATCTGTTACATTTTCTATATAAATTAAAATTTTTAATTGTTATATACAATTTTTGTTAAAATTTTTGAATTAATAGTTTTTCAATTTAGGATTTTCCTTTAACAATAGAATTGATTTAGATATTTTCGAAAACACCACAAATTAAATAAGTAAGTATAAAACTTTGGCTTTTTGGTCTGCAAAATAATTTTTTTTTTTGCACTAAAGTTGCTTCAAATTTTCGTCAAAGAGATTTGCAGTCGCTATTTCTAAGTAAAGCTAACAATTAATAATTATTAGTATTTATTTATTTAATTTCGATTGGTTATAAAATGAAATTACAAATACATAATTTTTCTCAATATCTTAAATATCTAAAATGATTTAGAGAAATCCAAACGTGAAAAAATAGCTAATTTAAGTATACAAATAGAAATTTTTTTTAACATCAATTGCTCATTGTTAGTTTTTTATAAAAATAATAATTGATAATCTTTCCCTCAACAAACTGAATCAGTGTTAGTGACGAAAAATAATTTTTTTATTTTATCTAAAACATTAAAACATGCTGCATTTCAAGAAAGATAATTGATCCCATTTTATTTTCAAGAATTTCTGATTCAAGTCATATGATGAAAGATAATCCGAAATTAAAAAACAAAAATTCCAAATGTTTCCAGAAAAATTGAAATAACAATTATTCTTGTCAATGTTTTATAGACATTTTCACTGACCATCACTCTCATAATATTTTACTTTATTATTAGATGAGAAAAATTTTCTTAAACAAATGTTATAATATTTTTTAGAAACATGAAAATTCCGTAGTATTGGCATTCAATAAAAAAATGGTTTATTGTCAATTGTACATCAAAACAATGGATGCAATTTTTTTACAAAAATGTTAAGCAGCTGTAGTGCGAAAATAATTTTTTTGCACACTAAGGCTTTATATTTACTTCTTTCATTGTTTCAAAAAATTAAACATTTGTGTATTTGATCAAATATAATCAAAGTTATATTAGTTTTAGCAATATATACATCAATTCAAATGAGAATTTAATACCTGATATAGAAAAAACATAAATTTAAAAAACTGGAAATCCATTCGCTTGCCTCCGATTCGAGTTTTTAAACCTGAATAATTTTAAGGCTGCTTTAAACACAAATCTTCTTTAAGATGCAGTGTATTCATAAAATGAAACCTCTTTTTAAACTCTGAAGGAAATTATGCTTTTCATAAGAAACGCTTAACATGCAAATTATGACAAGGGCAAGCGCGAGACACAGATAAGAGATATGATAAGGAACATACAATATGCTGTTTACTGCTTAAAGCACCAGAATAATCATTAGTTACACTGGAAAACGAATTTTTTTTCTTCAGGAATCAGGTTTTCCTTAGTTCAAAAAAATGTGGATCCATTCTACTCTAGTCCTGTACTCGGCATTTATCCTAAATTCTATTGGTAAGTATAATAATAAAATGATCTATCTATATATCCGAATTTAAATTTTTGAAAACGTTTTAAAATTCATTGAAATCATTTCAAATGTTGGAACTCTCTTTAAACTATTTGAAGTTTTGAAACTAATTGGACATCTTTGTAGGTTCTTTGTAATTGAAATTTTTAAATACTCTAAAATCTCTTAGATTGTCTGAAATTGTTTGGTATTAACTAATGAGAAGGTATTGGTTTTATGTAAAATTTAAGTTTGTCTGTTTTACGACTATTTATAGTACACGGAAACTCCAACAATTTTTTTGAATGACTTTTCTCGATCAAATCAAAATGATCAGAGTTATAGCATTTCCAAAGTGAAAAAAAATAAAAAATAAAATGAACATTTTAAGCCAAGTAGCTTTGGATGTGAAAAAAAGACCAGAGAAAAAAACGCGCTGCAAAGATCTACAAATTTGTCTTTAATCACATTTCCATTAGAGGCATAGTTTATGTTTTTAGTCGTAAAAAAAGAATAAAAATAGCAAAATTTAAGTTTTGGACATACAACACCAGCTATGAAAAAATAGACAAAAGGCGATCTCGAAAAAAATATAGAAAACCCCTTTAAATTTGTCATGAATAATTTCTGATAGGACACGTAGTTTTCGTTTTAATCGGAAACAGTACCGTTTAAAAAAAAATATTTAATTTCCAAAAAAACGACACAATGTTTAAACTAAAATTAACAAACTTAAGTTGCTAACACTAAACAGATCAATAATTTTGTTTATTAATCATTCTTAGATTGGACGATTAGATTTTCTTTTTATCGTTAATGATAAGATTAAAAAATGTTCAAATAAATTTGTTATAAACGACACAAAATACGGACAAAATTAAAAAACAACAGTTGTTTAACCAAAAAATATCTACAAGTTCGTTATAAACTCTAAATATAAATTTATGTAACAATTAAAAAAATGTTTTTGAAAAAGGACACAAGATAAAATATAAATTTGATATAATAAAGTTGAACATAATACATAGAAAAGTTCGTTAAAGCCAAATGGACTTTCACAAAAGAGAATTTACTTAAATAATTTAGTTTAATTAGTGTTTATGAATAAAAAAAGTCTTTGGTATATATAATATAAATATAAGTCACTTTAGAGTGGACTTTATCATTATTGTTTTGTATATTGTTTTACTTTGTATAAAATAGTATTTTTAATCCTTGGTACAAAAATTAAATGCTATGTCAATTATTGGACAAATCTAATACTTCTTTAATCCTAAATGATGAGAATATAATATATTCATACAAATTTGTATGCCTTTTTTGGGTAAATAACTTCTTTCTATCGATTTTTTTATACCTTTTGTCGTTTTTCTCCAAATTTTACATTTTTATTTTTATTTTAATTATTTTAAATTAAAATCAAAATAACGTGTCCTCTCTCGTATCTTTTTCGGGCAAACAATTTTTGTTAAATAATTGTTTTTCGTAACTTGTGCTGTTTTTTCTCAATTTTTTTTATTTTCAATGTTACTTTTTAACGAATAAAAGGGATTTCAAACTTAAATGTTTTTTTTTCTCTTTACTTTTTTATACCGTGCGTTTATTTACTACAAATTTTGATTTCTGATTGATTTTATAAATAACCGTATATAAAATACTTTAAGTATGAAAAAAAGGTTAAAAAAAATTTTCAAATGCTTCAAGTTTTTAAGATTTTATCATGAAAGGCTGGTTATGGAAGTTGTCCTTTCTTTTAGGACCTTAAAAAAGTGCGCCAAAGATCGATTTGATCCGCTCATTTTTACGAGAGTTATCGTGTTTATGGACAGACGGACGGACGGACGGATAAACAGGAAGACAGACGCTATCTTGAATACTTGATTTTCGGATTCCGGAGAGTCTCGAAACGTGGAGATCCGTTGAATAACTGTGGTGTGAAATTTCGGTCAATTCTACTACTTTCTCAATCATAAATGATGCGAATGTAAAAATTAATAAATCAAAAAAATATACAATAAATAAATGTTTAAGTTCAGTTAAAAAAAATAAAAATAAAAATTGAATTTTAATTGATCTAAAATATCTAATAAATTTTAAAATATTTATCTGTTATGACATTTTAACATAAGACACTATTGCGGCTTATTAGCTGAGGATATCATAAGAAACCATTTCTTTGTTTATGATTAATTTAAAACGTTCGAAAGAAAAAGTGAAAAAAAGTAAAGCTAATTCTGTAAATTGATTGTCTTCCTTTTTTTTTAATAACATCATTTGTAATAAAGAAGGGGAAAAACAACTTACCTAGATTACCAGTAATTAAGGAAAATCTCACAAATATTTGGTTTTTCGTTATCTAAAATAGTCTCAAAATTTCTAGTCTTTCACCAACAGAAAAAAGTAATAAATTTAAATGCCTTTTAAAGTTACTTGGTAAACTATTAACGCAGTAGATATTTTAACGAAACTAATAATTTTCTATTTGGTATAATGTTTTTCAAAAACAGTAATTGAAATCAAAATGAACATGAAATCTCAATAAAGCGCAGCACGTATAAAAAATATTCAAAATCCGATGCTATCGTCCTTTCGCTATTATAACTGATTTTCCTTTTGACCATCAGTGTATATTTCATTTATATTTGTGATGTGTTTTCATTTTGACCGTTAGATTCTTGGTTTTATTTTTAGGATTCTGCACATTAGTTCAATATAATTTACTTTCTAATTGTATTGATTGTTATTTTTGCAATTTCTTATAAATTATTATATATTTTCAAAAAACTAAATTCCAATTTTTCTAGAGCAAACCATTTTACTAAGCTATCTGTGGTCAATGTAGAGAATGTTTAAGCAAACAAAAACGCTTTTGTAAGAAGGTTTTGCTCAATTTAATTCTTTAAAAGCTTTATGATAGTCCATTCCGTTAAACGTGTCAATGGTTCTGAAATTGAAAACAAATTTTCCAACGCCCATTTTTGATCTTGCTAGGAGTAATTAAATAAAGTCAACCTTCTATTTCTTGTTTCAGAATTAAGTTTCGAGTCTTTACCTAACAGAAAACCTATTGACCTAAATCGCTCTCCTGACAAGTCTCCTCCTCCTGCAACGTCAAGGTCCAGATCACCTGTGGCCAGGCATCCTCCGCGTGGCAGATTGATGGTTCCACCCACTAGGCTTCCGTCTTCTTATTATTCTAAGCGCGGATATGAAATAAAAGAACTTCCAGTTATTCGGCTTAATCCTAAAATCAATCTGCACCATATATTCGAATTGCGAAGATACACTTTTCCGACTAATACAACAATGTTATTGTATTTAGGAAATGATAGGTATGAGCCTCTGCCAATCCTAGAACAAATTGTTTTATCAACATCCGATGGTGACGTATTTGCAATATTGGAGACCGCTTATACTTTTATTGGAATGTATATCCGCAATAATCATCAACGTGCGAAAATAAACATGGACAGCGGAGAGTATAACTTGATGACCTCCGAAGAGATCTGTGAAGCTCCAGTAGGTCGTAGTCGCCCAATTAAATCGTGTTTTCGAATAAGACGGATAGGCCGTATGAGTTAAGCGTATAAGCTGCCTCTTAATACCAGCAAAAAGCTTTATAAACTTACAAAACTAGAGATTTTCAAAGGTTGCATTCCGGATGTTCATCCGGGTGAATTGGTGGTTGTTGTTAAGAACTGGGCGGAGTTTACTAGGGTGAGGTGGAAGGTGCGACGTCAAATGAACGGCTTAAAGTGTGTGCCGGGTGTAGGTATAGATTAAGATATTACGCGAGAAATGTTTGGGAAAAGATAATTGAGGTTATGTTACAGAAAAGTTGACAGCACTTTTCACTATTCACTCACTTCTACCTATCTATTTTTGGTAAGTGAAATCGTCACGCATCGAATGACCCCGATCTTCAACCGAGAGATCACTGGAAGGTTCACAAGGGTGAAGCTGAACACTCACCTAGCGCTGTGGAACGGCTCCGAGTGCATCCGAATTAGTTGAACTTTTATTAGTTTTGATTGGCATGATTTGGCGGTATTTTTAAATCCTAATTTCATTTTCGAGATTATTTAATACAGAATAGAGACCACGGTGTGTCTAAACTAACTTCCATTGAAAGGGGAGAGGAGCCTGAACAAACTTCAATTGGGGGGTGCAAGTACCTTCTTAGGTTGTTGTTGGAAATATTTTTAGAATGTTTGAGAAATGATTTACAACCAAAACTAAAATCATTCTTTAAACCGTTTTTTACTTTTGCTTCTTTTAACGTTAAATTTTTGTATAATTTTAAAAAGAATTTATCTTTGAAATAATTTACGTTTAAAGGACAAAAATAATTTTTTTAAATGTACACATTGTTAAAAGTGATCTTGGTTCATGTGCAAATTGAAGAACTATTGACGATTGTCTTATAAAATATAAATCTTTAATGGACTCTGGAAGTAGGGTTTCAAATGCCAAACAATACAAAATTTTCATACATCCACCAATCCGTTCTTTAGACGAAGATAAAGAAGTCATCGATACCATTTCACAACCAAAATTAAATTTATTTTCAGGAGTAGTAAATCATATAGTCAATCATATATACAATAGTAGCCCTTTTTTTCAGGAAATATTTTCAAATATATTTTAAATGAAATGTGTGTAGGGTTTGTAAAATATGTGCAGTGTTTTTATGACTTTTGCGATGTCGTCAATTCATGTTATACCGTTACATTAGATCCTAAATTTGAAAACTACATGGAAAAATCTTCATACAAGTTTTTCTATATTCAGGCACCAAAAATTTATTGAAGGCTGGACAAGAATATAATAGTCAACATTTTTAGATTTATGAAATGACGAATAAATTATCTTGTAAATGTTATTGCTTTTTAGAAATGTTTTTTTTTTCATTTATAAAGCTATTTATATTTAACTTATATAAACATACATGTTATACACAACATTTATATTAAAAAAAAATATATATTATTCTTGCACTTTAAACATAATTTATTTTGAAAACAAATCCCTTTTCCGAATTATTCAAAAAGTTAACGTTAAAAGCAGAAAAAATAAAAAGCTGTTCAAGGGATGTTTTTAATTTATGTTGCAAATTATTTCTCGAATACTCTAATGCCATTTTCAACAATAATCTAAGAAGGTACTTGTACATACTAAAAATAAACAATGGCATGGCAATTGCCTAAATTTAAAATGTTATGTTTATTGAGAATGAAGCCTTTTTTAACAAACGAAAATTGTAAAATTTATTATTTATCGCTACGGAAAAAAAATCGATTGTCAGACTATAGGACTATCTCATTAAAAATTTAATTTCTCGGAAAACTAAAGCATGACCCTCACGTAAGCGACTGGGTCACTGAGACCCGTGCTTTCTGTTCAACAAATATTTTGAAGAAAGTATTAGGTAATCATTTTAATAATTTTTATCTGTTGAAAAAAATTTTTTGAGTATGTTATTTAATTTGTTGATTATTATCTGCACCAGTTTTTTTACTATAAATTTTTTTCACGTGAAGCAGTAAAAAGTATTTTTCGCCTAAGACATTTTTAATTTATTAAAACAATCAATAATCATATATATTTTCCTGCTGTTAGGAATATAAAGAAAAGTCTAGATTTTAAGAATCTTTCACACTATGAAAAAAATATTACTATTATTTCAATAATTCCAGAAATAAAATAAAAATTATTTGAACTAACAGTAATTGTTTGAAACATTTCAATTTATTAAAAAGTATTTGGAGATGTCAACGTTGAAATTTAGTGAATATAAAGTAATTCTTTAAATACTTTTCAAATTTTAACAATTTTTCCACTGGGAAGCGAATCACAGAACTTCCGATTGCCGTCCTAAAAGAATAAGAATGCTAAGGGATCAAATAGAACCCATTTTTCAGAAAAGATTAATAGTCCAGACAAGTCCCCTCAAGCAAATAACGAAACATTTAATAGCGATTCGTTTTTCAAAGATAACACGCAAATTTGTTTAATATAAATAAACCCGTCTAGTCATATTTCTTTTTATTGTGAAAGAGAAATAACAGAACCTGGCTACAGAAAAAACAAAAATTACATCTCGAAATAGACAGTCGGTAAGATTTAATTTAAAAGAAAATTTATAAGAATTTCACCAACTTTCCAACAAGAATACTGATAACCACGGAAAAACAAAAATATTTAATCAAAATTACAAAACTTTCATAAACGAACAATTACAAGGCATAATTCACTCAAGACCACATAGAACACGTAGGCTCTCGACAACAACTTACAGGTCAAACAGACGTTTAAGTATTCACAATAATAATAGAGATAACGAGAACGAATTTGATAATCAAAAAAATAATCAAAGAATTTAAGCCACCTGTTTCTCATTCGGTATAATCCAAAAAACATTTCAAATTATGATGATGCTGGATTACGACTCAGAAACCTGGTGGCTACCAGGTGGCTCCCCCACCCGTTACCATATGAAAACGTACCCAAAGGTACTTCCTATCCCCATAACCGAAACTTAAACGGAAACTAAACTTAACGTTATATTGAAAAAGAGAATAGAGAAATGGGAAACAAGATACCTAGGAATAAAGAATTGATTACAACTGAAGAAAATAATAATAAGGATGCGAAATCGAAATTCCTATCATTTTCAACCAATCCCAAAAAACGCTCACAATTCAGTAACAAACCCTGCAAAAGATATTCTTAGCTGAATAAGCATCCTGACAAAGAACAGATTCCAATTCCTAGGGAGCATCCCCACCCAAGACACTAGCGAATAAACAAGCACACAAGATTTAGATAGAATAAATAGACCTAAGGTTAGGATTTATAATAAGAAAAATAATGTAGGGAAAATTTTTTGCAACAAAATAAAATGGTTTCTAATCAGAAAAAGCTTAAAAACGAATCTCTAAAAGATAATGAGATACGTGAAATCGCAAATAGAAAACAATCGGTTATTTTTCAAAATAATTCAATTAAATTAGATAATATTTCGGATAGTTTAGGAAAAATCGAAAAACAAAATAATTGTTCAATAGATATTTACGAACGTATTGTTGATCTCAACAACAAAACACAAAATTGACGTCCAAAGCCACGATCCCATTTAACATCGATATTATCACGTGAGCCCAATAATTAGGGAAATAATTTATCAAACAGTTAATAAATTATTAGAAGAAGTCATAATCGAACTATCTTGCCCTAATAGTGATAATAAGAAAACAGGGTAAAGACTACAGATTCTGTTTAGATTTTAGAAAGATAAACAACATTACAAAAAAAGACCTCTACCTAATCCTAGAAGAAACTTCAAAGCCAATCACAACATTCACAGCCCATGGAAAAGGCATGCACCAATTTAAAAGGATGCTATTTGACTTAATAAAAGATGCAACAACTTTCCAGAGACTTAAGGACAAAATTATTACTCCAAACTTAAAGCTTACTGTTTTTTGTTACCTAGACGACATTGCAATAGTAAGTGGAAATTTCGATGACCATTTAAAATACTTAAACATTGTACTAGATAAAATAAATGAGGAAAGTTTAACGATCAGACCGGAAAAATAAGAATTCGGCTGTTCAGAAAATAAATATTTAGGCATCAACGTTAACGGAAACGGATTAAAAATAGATGATTAAAAAAATGCAGCCAATATTAGAATTCCCTAAACCTATAAATATTAAGCAATTACAGCGCATGAGATGGATGGCTATTTGGTACAATAAATTAATCCCACACTTTACCGAAATCATGGAACCGATTAATAGATGTTTGAAAAAAGATAAATAATTGAATTGTGTCTTAGAAAACGATTAGGCATTCAAAAAAATTTAAGTTGAAACTGACACGAGTAACACAGGGCTGAGAGACGTACTTACACAAACGATAGGCCGCGTAAATTACGTGATAGCATACCCGAGTACAAGCTTAATCCGCGCAGCATCCCGGTACTTCGCATTTGAAGAAGAATGCCTAGCCGTAGTTTGGACAATACGAAAATTCAGGCCATATTTAAAAGGTAATGACGGACCACTCAGCCTTAAAGTGGATCTACAATCTAAAAAAACCTACTGGTCATATATCGCAGAGATAGCTCCAATTTCGCCCCTGATGCTCTGCCGAGATCAGGAGTATCAGTAAAAAATATAGCGTTCACATTACCGTGTAGAGTAGAAAAACCTAAAGCAGACACTAAAGACAAAACTGACAAAAATGGTACTCTACTGAAGTTAGACAAATTACAAAAAAACCGAAGAACATGATAAAAGGCGACTCAGAGATTCGCTACTTTATTTTTACAGAATCGACCCACTGGAATCAACTCTCTTACCAGATTCTAATTCATGGAAACTCGTCATACCAAAAAAATTACGAGTTCAAGTTGTAAATGAGAACCATGCAATTATACAAGCAGAATACATAGGTTCCGAAAAAACACACGAGAGAATTTCGGATTACTACTTATATCGAGGGATGTACGAGGTCTGTCCCAAAAGTATCCGACCTACGTTCATGTCTTCGCGCGGAGAGACTCAGGCGATCTCTGGAGGGTACGTACGTCACAACAACTCCTAACCTTTTTGTCAGTAGTCCGAGATACCGATGAAACGACTTAGTTCCCGCGCAGCGTGTATTTGTTGACATAGATTTTTTTGCGTTCGTCGCATTTCGTTTATTGCTAAAGATAACAGAACGAACCGAACAGCGAATTGTCATTAAATTTTGATTTTATCTCAGTAAAAGTTGTGCGGAAACTATTGAAATGATTCAAAAGGCCTTAAAAGATTAGTGTATGGGTAAAACACAACTAAAGGAGTTGTAAAGGCGGTTCAAAAGTGGCCGCACGTCTATTGACAGTGATCCTTGTTCTGGAACATCGTCGGATAATGTCGAGCGTGTGCGTGTCGCTGTTAAACAGTATCGTCATTTGAGTGTAAGAAAACTACAAGATAACCTTGGAATACCAAAAAGTCCTGTTTGGCGAATTTTAACCGAGAATTTGTGAATGACTCGTGTGTGTGCAAAATTCATGCCGAAACTGCTGACAGACCAAACAAAAAAACCTTCGATTAGAAATCGCTCAGGACAATCTGGAAATGATCAATAGTGATGAAAACTTTTTTAAAAAGGTTATTGCTGGTGATGAAACATGGGGTTATGGTTATGATCCTAAAACAAAACAACTATCTTCGCAATGGAATCTCCCATCCGAGCCTCGGCCGAAAAAAGGCCGTTAAAGTCGGAGACAAAATCAAGTCAATGTTGATTGTTTTTTTCGATAACGAGGGCGTTGTGCATCAAGAATATACTTCTACAGGCCAGACAAGCATTAAAGTGTACTACTTTGAAGTTTAGAAAAGATTGCGTGATGCAATTAGGAGAAAACGGTCGCTACTTTGGGAAACCGGTGACTGGCTTCTTCATCACGGCAATGCTCCAGTGCACGCATCAAACCTTGTGCAGCAGAATTTATTGAAACACAGTGTTGCGCAGCTCCGCCAGCCTTAATACAGTCCCGATATAGCTCCCTGCCAAATTTGGCTGTTTCCTCGATTGAAAATGCCGCTTAAAGGTCATCGATTCGACGATAAAGATACTGTTAAAACTAATGCGACGACTGCACTTAAGGCGATTCCGAAGTCTGAGTTTTAAATGTTCTATAATAAGTGAAAACGTTAAAATGAGCATCTTGTTCAATCAAATGGGGACTACTTTGAAGGATGCCACCCCCGGATGACAAAGAATAAATTAAGCGCCAAAAGATCGACTTTTTTCGGACATCCCTCGTATTCCGAGATAATCGAATATGTAAAAAATGGTCAATCATGTCAAAGAACTAAAGCGAGTACCTAACCGAAAGTAGGGCTAATGGGAACAAAAATCGTGGAAGAAGCATGGACCATGATTGCTGCAGACATCATGGGCCCATTACCAATTTCAAAAATGAGAAAGAACCAATATTTATTGGTTTTTGTAGATACTGTTACAAAGTGAGTAGAAAAAATCCGAATTAGAAAAGCTAACGAGAATACAATAGAGTCAGAATTCCATAAATATGACATTTTGCGGTGGGGAACGTGGCGAATTCTCATCACTGACAATAGTACCGAATTTGTAAATTCCAAATGGACAGACAAATGGACAGAAAAAATAAAACAAGCTTCAAATAAAACTAGCCTGATTCCAAATAATATTTTTGTTCCCCCACCCCTATCAATTTTTACAGAAGCAGACCATCGTGGATGAAAACTGGACTAGCATAGTTGTATCATTAAACTAGAAACCGGGGAAAAACTTGGAAGGATTCCATTGTCAATATTGTAAAATACAAATATATACAATTCAGAAAACATTTTGTAACGATAGACCCTACCGATAGAAAAAAAAACTTTACTTCTTCGGACAATAACCAACAAACGTACCTACAGGGGGTTGGGAGACAATCGACAAAAAATTACAAAACCTTTTACAGATAGAAATTGTAGAATACGAAATCGAACTAAATACAGAAAAAGAGACAATGGAAGACCTGGACAGAGAACTCAGGGAATTGACGAAAATTTCAGTAATATACGTAAACCCTTGCCGGGGAAAGAGGGAAGGGGGTTGTAACAGAATTGTGACCTAGCATTCGGGCTCAGCACGGCCCTGCAACCGAAGCGCCGAGCGACAGCGCGCCTACCCGCCAGTCTCGCTGTGCTCGTTCGCCTGATGCTATCTTCCGCGGTGTACCTTCTTAGCGCGGGTGCTATCTTTGCGTGTAAAAAGGAAAAACATTATTTGTGCTTCGAATTAATATTAAAATTTATAAGTAACTCGAAATTATTAATTGTTTAACTTCTATATATTTTTTAGTTTTCCAATTGGAACCAGTTACGTAAAATTTATCTTTTCTTAAATAAAGTTAAGTTTATTTTATTCCACGATACCTAGGAATATATATCCTGTGGAATATTATGTAATCTTTTTAATACCTCGGTAGGTCACACCACAATTGTTTTTGTTTTTAAAACTTATCGAATACCTTTAAAATAACGTCGAAAATATTTGTCATTTCTAAGTTTGGTTAATAAAAAACGTATGTGTGACAATAGCAAGCTCAAGGCGCAGATACTGCATATGCTACGAGATATACTATTTGTTCTTTAATTGATTTAAGTCACACAAAAATTATTAGTTACACTGGTAATCGAATTCTTTATTATTACAGAAATCAGTTTCTGGTCACTTCAAAAAAATGAGGATCCATTCTACTCTAGTCTTGTCATTGACAGTTATCCTAAATTCTATTGGTAAATATAATAATACCTTTATGAATCTATATTTTTACGAATGTTTTATATGTTTTCGGAAATAAAAGATTTTTATGGCTACTCGAATTCAGTCCTAAGTTACATTTGAAATATATTTTAAAACTCGTTGCAACCATTCAAAATGTTGCATTTCTTTGGGGTTTCTTTTAAATTTTAAAACAATTTAGAAATCCTTTTAGGTTCTCTAAAATTTATATTTTTAAATACTCTAAAATCTTTAAATATATTTAAAATTCTATCAAATATTTGACAATCTCTTGAAAGCCGTCGTTAGACTCACAAGATGTACCTTTGCAATTCAAATCAAAATAGTTGAATCATGAAAACTGCAATTATCTTTTTGAAAATTTGCTATTTTTTAATAGATCTAAATTTTATTTTTTATTTTTAACTAGTATAATTATTGTTATTTTCAATATTTTGAATTTAAAATTACTGTCTGTATTCTACTTTTTAAAAAAGTTTGTAAATCAATTTCAATCCTTAATAATAATTTTTGCATTCTCATTAGGGAAGATATTATATTTGTGTAAAACGTACAACCCCCGCCTCTCCCATTTTTGTCAAATATCTACGTCTGGTGACCCTCTGAACCTAAAAATTAGGTTCTTACAAATATTTCCTCCTGCAAGATTCTATGTCTGTCTGGTTGACTGAGGTCACAATAATTAAAAAAAAATTAATATATTAGATTGAGCTTTGTTTTTTTTTCAGGAACGAAAACTGAAGACCACTTTTTTTTAAATTTAAGAATTCTTTGTACGGTTACGCGTAGTAGTTGAAAATACGAATTTTTTTTCTTATTGACTTTTTGCGCTTGAAAAAAAAATTCAGAGTTATAGCACGCTTTTCGTAACAACTTTGCTAATTTGTTGGAAAAATTTTAAAAATAAATTTTTATGGAACGAAAAACAACGAAAAATACAAAATTCGATTTTTTGACTGCACAAAAAAAAATATCGACAAATTTGTTATTACTCACTTATTCACAGGATGCGTAGTTTTTATTTCATCCATAAAAAACAGAATTAAAAGTATAAAAATTAAATTCTCAGACAAATGACGTAAGCTACTAAAAAATAATGTTTAATAATAATAATAATGCATTCAAAATGAAAACAAAAATTAACTTTTTACAAAACTAATAAAATTTCTCGCTTAAATTATATCTGCAAAATTTCTTTTTTTAATTTGAAAATAACATCATTAAAATACCTACTTTTTAACAACAATACATATTATCAATTGTAATGATATGAACGCCTTGAAATGATACATTTCTTAAGGTAAAACGCAATAAAAATTAGTGCAAAATAGGGAAAAAATATTAATGCAATGATGAAAAATAAGATTTGTACATTATTTTGCAATACCTGAATAAGAAGTGACATTTCGAGGTGCAGAGCCAAAGGGGCTTCAACAAAAGAGAATTCACAATCACCAACTTACCTTAAAACTTACTTACTTACTTTAAAAGGCCAGTGCACAAATGTGGGAGAAATACAAAGACCGAGCGCGTAGAGCGAGTTAAATACATTTTTGTGCGCGAAGCTTTCTTTCACATATTATTAGAATCAAAAATTTTATTAAAATCGTCTTGCCCCCATCTTCAGGGTGCGGTGTGGGGGAACCGATATTCACATCAAAGTATGCACTCCTCAGAGTGATTAAATTTTGATTGTATAACTTTCAAAATTTTTGTTGGTAATATTGACGATAACGAAAGTCTATCCAAATTAATAAATTATAAATATATCTCATAAGAACAATTATTTGCCGTAACGAAGTAGAAGAATAAAGTATAATAATAAGAATAATAATAAGAATAATAATAGATTTTATTACTATTGTTTCTAAACTCTGTTTTAATTAATCTGATGTATTTATATAATTCTAAAAGAGTGCCTACTGATAAGGTAGTCAGAATTCAAATAATTAGTGATTTCTTACTTCTTTGATAAACATCTACGATTGTTCTTTGTTTTTCGGCTTCTAAAACATTCTTAAAATTTATAGTCCTTGTTAAACCGGATTTTTTTTTATAGTTTAGAAATTTAAAAATTTGTAAGAAACTTTTAAATATCTCAGGCATGTTGACTTTACTAGTAACTTTCGATTTGGAGGAATTTTTTGCATCGCAGATGTTTTTTCTAAAATTAAAATGAAATGGAATATTATTAAATGCAAAGTTTTTAAATGCACCCCTAAAAAAAAGAAATTCAAAAGTGTAATTAAATATCACAATTTTCTAATTTTCTTGATTCTAATTTTTGTAATTTCTTTAAAATTTTTATGCACTTTCAAAAAATGAAATTCCAATTTTTTTGGAATACCATTTTCCTGAAATATGGGTCTTCAATGTAAAGAATGTTTGAGCGAATGAGAACGCTGTTTGAAGGCCAATTCAGACTAGCCGTTCTCGGTTGCGAAACGCAACCGAGAACGGCTAGTTCTCGGTTGCGTTTCGCCGGTCCGGATTGGCTCTCGGTTGACCGGTGCAGCTCACACTGCGCCGATTCAGCTTACACGATTGTCATTCCCACGCACGCGCGGTTCATAGATTAAAGTGACGTGAGTGACGTGTAACAAGTAAGCAAGAACAAAAACGGAATGTCAGCTCGGCGGAAGCAGGTTATTGATGAAATAAATCGACGCCGAAAAATATGTGCAGCATTGGTGGCAATTATTTTGGGTGAAGAAGAAGAAAATTCAACAAACAGATCTGTGTGACATAACATGCAGCAAGCTCGAGAAACAGCTGACAGGCCTTGTGGCTTTGCAAGCGCTTTTATTGGCTACGGTTGCGAACCGCACGGTTGAAATTAGAAGCGAACCTAAATGCTCGAACCGAACCGGAACCGGGGCCGAGTACGCGCAGATTGGCCGAGAGTCTAACCGGACCGGTGAACCGCAACCGAGAACGGCTAGTCTGAATGGGCCTTTAAGCGATAGCGTTTCCGCCAGTTTCCATACGTCACAAGATTTATAATTATCAATTCTTGTTTCAGAGTTGAGTTTCGAGTCATCACCTAATAGAAAACCTATTGAACCAAGTCGCTCTCCTAAAAGATTTCCTTCTCCCGCAAGGTCCAGGTCCAGATCACCTCATGCCAGGGATCGTCCTCATGTCAGATTAATGGTTCCACCTACCAGGCTTCCTTCTTATCATTCTAAACATGGTTATGGACTAGAAGACCTTGACATTATTCGGCTTACTCCCAAAATAAATCTGCACCGGGAATTTGAATTCCGAAGATACACATTTCCCACAAATACACCACTGAAATTAAAAGTAGGATATAATACCTTTGAGTTATTGCCCACCCAAGAACAAATTGTTCTATCTACAGCCGATGGCGATGCCTTTGCAATTTTGGAGACTACTCGCAATTTTGCTGGAATGTATCTCCGTGATTATAAAGATCATAAACGGGCAAAAATAAACATGGAAAGTGGCAATTTTACCGTGATGACTTCCCAAGAGATCAGTGAATCTGCAGTAGGTTCTACTCGCCCAATAAAAGCATTTTTCCGAATAAAACGGATAGAACGTTTGTGTTAGGTGTATGGATATTCAAAATATTTATGTTGTGCTTATGATCGAAATGATCATTTTTTGAAAAATCAATTACGCTCAAACTGCGTGATAAAAAAGCCAAAAATAAATACAGGCATAAGTATGAATAAATAAATTTCACTAAATATTAAAATATTACAAAACCATCCTTGTACTTACATAATTTTAAATATATTTGCTACATACCTTATCTAACAAATTATAATTTAAGATAAAGTAATGTGTTAAATTTTGATTTTTTTATACAAAAATATTTGAAGAATGATTTATATAATATTTCTTTAAAGTTTTTTTATTTATTAAATATCCTACCCTATAGGGTAGGATATTTTTATGACTTTGCGAAAAATGGCGCACTCACTTGAGGAATTTGGACGCAATAGTACCTGATAAAATCGATTGCTGATAATAATTTGTATCATCTACAGATAACATTTAGGCCACCTGTTTGCCATTCAGTATGATCCAAAGACCACTTTAAATTATGAGCAATTGGGCTTATAAATTTCGGAATAATAAAGACGCATTACACAACAGTCAAATTTCATTTTCACGTTTTGTATTTTTATTCCTACATTTCCTAAACCAATCTAAACAAAATTCTAGACCTAATTTTAGACTTAGATTCCCACCTGGTTCCCAATCAAACTGTCAACCTAGATTTCAAAGAAACTTTTGACTTAGATTCACAAATAATAGACTCAGATACCAATACAACCCCTACTACCAAATGTTACTAATATTTAACTAAATAACATCAGGCTGAGAGGAGGGTTAAAGTAACTCAATGATACAATATCCGGCAGAAGAAACGAAAAACAATTCAAGGAATAATAACAACAAACAAAAATCGAACTTCGGAAGTAAAAATATAATACCAGGCAACAATATTAACGAAGACTTTCAAGACAAAAAAACTCTTATTCTGATAAAAAACAGGACTCAAATACAAAAACCAATAAGGAAACAAAAAATTATATTTGTTTTCACTGTGGGTTAATAAGTCATTTTAAAAGAGAATGCCCTTATTACACATACAATCAGGGAAAAAGGAACGGCGGGTATTAGGTACAAAAATAATATTACCTAGCAACAAAACGCTAGAAATCTCAAATTTGTATGAGGATGAATAACGGCCACACATTCATACGCAGGTAAAATTAGCTGAAAAAAATCAAAAATTTTAATTTTAAAACCAGTTTCGAGCAAATTAGCCGTCGCAAGCGGAGAAACCGTCGATATATTAGGACAGGTAGTAGTTGCAGTTGTGATAGGAATAAAAGTAAAACACGTTATGTTCCAGGTTGGTTCCAAAATTAAAGTTCGTAGGCGTTTCAGGTACGGATATGCTGAAATGATATGATGACCCTCGATTACGACTCAGAAACCTGGTGGCTGCCAGGGAGCTCCCCCACCCTTTACGATATGAAAGCGTACCCAAAGGCACTACCTACCTACATAACTTAAACTAAAACGGAAACTAAATCTGACATTATATTAAAAAAGAGAATTGCGAAATTGAAAACGAGATACCTAGGAATAGAAAATTGATTAAAACTAAAGAAAATAATAATAAGTATAGGAAACCGAAATTTGGAGTCAGTATTATTTTGAACAGTACAAAGAAACTTAACAAAAGTATTCCTAAAGCTTAATATAGCGAAATCTCCCTTGTACCTATAATTTTCAACCAATTCCCCAAAAAAATAAATGCCCAAAATCCAGTAACAAACCCTACAAAAAAGATGTTTCTAGCTTAATAAGCATCCCAAAAAACAACAGATTCCAACCTCTAGAAAGCATCCTCACTTGAGGCACTAGCAACGAGACAAAGCACACGACTCAGGTAGAATAAACAGACCAAAGGTTAGGATTAAATATAAGAAAAATAATTCAGGGAAAACTTTTTACAACAAAACATACGAGGACACACATAAAAATAGCGGCTATGTCCTGATAAATTAATATGAGTATGTCTATAATTGTTTGTTGGGTCTCTTTCTCTCTCTCTCTCTCTTGCGCGCGCGGTCGTGTGAAAGAGAGAGCGAGAGAGAGGGAGAGCGTAAAAACGTTAAAAAGTAAGATAATAAGAAAAGAAGAATAATACATACGTGTAACTGTACTTGTCGCATCGAATTCTGGAGCAACAGTTTAAGTTTGGTGTTAACAGGTATTATAGTTAGCATTTGCCAAATGGAGAAGTCTCTGTATTGCATTACGACTTCCAACCTATAGCATTACTTTTATTAATTTTCAACAGACGATCAAAGTTGAATGATGGCTTCAACAATAGAGCAGTGGGCGATTTCGCTCGTGATAGGGCAACATATGTCAAGCCTACTTAAAATTGAGTGTCACCCAAGTCAACTCCTGCCTTTTCTAAAGTTATTCCTTAAGATTTGTGAATACTGACTGCATATGCGAGTATTAAGGGAAATTGTGTACGTGTGCATGAAACACCACTTTTCTTAAATGATGTTGTTATTGGTACTATAGGTATGGAATTTTCATATAGAGTAGGTCCACTATATTTATCGAATAATACAAGTATGCACTAAGGCATTTGTTTATGATAATTTTGATACTTAATATAAGGATCATATATTATGTAAGCTACTGTTCCAAACGATCCTTTAACAAGTCCATGAGGAACCCACACCTACTAAACCAAAAGGAGCCTAACCCACTTATCCCTGGGATCAGCGAGTTTAATATAGCTCGTTCTTCTAAAAATCATTGAGTACCACACGATAATATAGCCTACCTATTTAACTACCCCTTAACCAACGTAACCCCAACGCCTGAAAAAACCTAACCACGAGAAACCACTCCTATCAAACCACAAGGAGGCTAACCCACCTGAACCTGGGAACAGCGAGTTTAATCGCTTATCTTCCTTTTAAAAATGTAATCCCACACTACAGGCAGGTTAGCCCACCTACCCGCAACTAATCTAACCCAACTAATCTATCCTGAATAATGAAACGCCTAATCTAATTATGTTCCCTCTGGTTTTCTTGACAAACCAATGACAATTTTTGTGCCTCCTTGTGGTTTTATAGGGGTGGTTTCTAGAAGTTACGTTAGTTAGGGGTAAGTGTTTGGATGGGTTACGTTGGTTAAGGGTTAGGTGATAAAGTGGGCTATATTATGGTGTAGAACTCAATTATTTTAGGAAGAACGAGCTAATAACCTCGCTGATCCCACATATAAGTGGGTTAGGCTTCTCTTGGTTTAGTAGGAGTGGTTTCCACCCCTAGAAAGCGGTTTCTGCAAAAATAAAAAAACAGGGGTAATATTTCTTGGTGTTTTATTGATGTGCAAAGCTTGGTTCTAATCGGTAAGTGACGCTTGGGTAGTGTTACTTTTGTCACGTCTTTTGCTTCAGCACGTGATCACTTGTATGAATATTAACGAATTCTTGGACGTTCGTGGTTCCACATTTCCTTAGCAAAAACATAGGGTCATACTGCCCCCTACTATTCATTCGTCATTTGAACAATCTTTGATTACATTTCGCGTTTTTTTATTGCTTCCGTTTTACAGTAAATAGAAAATGGCCGCATAAATAGAAGAAAAGTTGTCTCGTTTGGGGTCGATAACTATCGATCGTTATCGACATTCTTTCATCATTCGTGAGTTTCGACAATTGAAATATGATTCATTACTGATATAAATGACGTGTTTACACAGTTTTTCTTAATGAATGAGCAATTCAAATCTTAAATAAGATACTTATTGACTCTCTTCTTTTTCTCAGTAGGATTTAGTAAGAAATGCGCTGATCCCCTCCCTCTCTCAAACATCTTACGTAATTTATGGACGCCCTCTAAGATGTTGTGAAACGGTACTGCTTTATTTTTTGATAAGGATAGATGACTCGGGGATCTCAGAAATTAAAAGAAATACACATATTTTGTATGGACAAATATGCTGAAGAATAGAAAACAAATTAATAATCGAAAACAAAAGAGATAAATCTACGTATTCAAACGGCTTGAAATATATAGAGGACAGAGATAGACTGACATATAGAAAGAGATAATGATTTTAGCATAGAGATACAGCCTTATGGATAGAAGAGACAATGATGTCTGGATGAGAAATGGACTTTCGAATAGAAGGATATACAAATTCCTATAAGAGAGTTAGACTTGAGGATAATAGGAGATTAAAATATAAAAGAAAACAATTTTTTTCGTGTAGATAGATTAAGGGATAGAAAGAGATACAGATTTAAAAAAAAGATAGTCTTAAGAAAATAAATACAAATTTCTAGCGAGGGAGACATATTTAGGCATAGAAAGGAATTCAAATTCCTTCTCGATACATATAGACTTAGAGATAGAAAGTGATAGATATCACCAGAAATAGGGATAAACTAAGGAATAGAAAGATATACACATCACAAAATTTTAGGATGGATACTTCGAAGAGATAGAAAAGTTCTATCTCCTAATTTCTGGACAGAACCATTTAGGGAACGCATATTTTGTTTTCTCAAATAAATGAAAATTTTATTGCCCTAAATTGAAAAAATCATTGCTGTCATCATTTAGACAAAAACCATTCTACTATCTTATCAGTAAAACAAATTTAGTTTACTAATGCAGAAAAACAATTTTATAAGATATTAATTTTCTACATGTTCAGAATATCCATTGTCCACATTCATTAGCACGGTGATTTTTTGCTTCTCGTTTCCTACTGAAAATATTTTAGGGCAATAATTATAATCTTAGGGAAAGTTTGTCATGGTTGGACACTGTTTCTTTTGTTGAATAAATAATTTTTTCATTTCCAAAAAAAAATTAATTTTCCAAACTAAAATTAATGTTAAACAATTACAAATCTATTGGCTGTGACTTAAATTTATTTAACTCAAAGAAAAAAAATAATGGAGAATTAAAAAAAAAAGGTAGTCAAGGTTGATCCATGTAATCAAGGTTGGAGCGCTCCCAAAAACTAATAAAAAAACTTTTATTAAAGAGGGAAATGAATTTATATGTTTGGCGAGTAGTAATAGATTTTCAGTCTATATTCTATTTCCCAAATTAATAATTGTCAAAAAAAATAGGTGGTCCAACCTTGACGAAAAAATTGGTCCAACCTTAACGTAACACAGAAAAAGGCTTGGTTGTCTCTAGATAAATACAGAGAAAAGCCAATGGTCCATCCTTCACAAGGGTCCAACCTTGAGAACCTTTCGCTATTATTATTATGTCCCTACATTAATTTCAATAACAGGAAGAGGGTTTGCAATATATAGTAAAAATAGCACATTGCCTTTAAAGTTAAGTTTATTAAAATAAAATTATTTGAATAAGCGTGATGAGAAATCTGAATACATTTTAATTCTAATAAGTTAGGTTCATGCATGGGGGTCGGAAAAATGTTTTTCGAAATTTCAGAAACCTCAAAATGTTTTAAAAGATTTTTATCATTTAGCTAATAGTTCAAATATTGAAGAAAGGTTTCAATGATTTTAAGGAAATAAATCATGATTACCCGAATCTTTAAACAATTATTTTAAATTAAAAAAAAAAAGATTTAACAGTGATTTTTTAAGATTTCAGAAAGATTTTAAATATTTAAAAGATTTTGGAAGATATTAAAAGATTGCACACAGATTTAAAAATATTTCAAGGATTAAGAAAACTTTCAAAAGATTTTAAAAGATTAAGCACATGGTTCGAAGGTTTTTGAAAGATTTAAAAAAAGAACAATGTATAACGAATATTTCATAAGATTTGAACAGATTAAGCAAAGATTTCAAAGATTTTAGAACGATTAAAAGGTTCCAAAGGAACGAACAATGAGGTCACGAATATTTCAAAACATTGAAAAGATTTGGCAAAGATTCAAAAAAATTCAAACTATTGTAAAATGTTTCGGAAGATTTCAAAATATTTTACAAAGATTTTGAGGTTAATTTGGGGTTGCTGGGCCGAATGCAAAAATGCTGAGCAGAGACAGCTTAGCCGCGTTTATTCTAATATAAAAAAAGGAAAGGATCCGTCTTCACTAGTCGGATTGCAAAAATTAAGTTTAGCCTAAAAGTGCAGATTCCGCCTAGACAACTTGTTGGGGGTGAGAAAAATTTCTCTGGAGAGCTGTTAATGGGAATGGAAACCACGTCTTCTCCGAGGAGTAAACGGGCGCGGGCAGCTCTTTTATGGGCGTTAAAATTAGCTCTGGAATCGTAACCGGACAATTTAAGAAGCGAGAGAGACAAAGAGTTAGCGAGTTTAATTTCGGCTCCAGCATCTACCGTGACCTCCAGTAATGGTGGGAACTTAGGCTCAGATGGAGGAACCTGAGCTAGTGGCGCCGGCGGCGGCGGAAACGGCAGAGGAGTCCGAGCTAGCGATCCGCATCTAGAGACGAAACATATAAATTATTGAATTATTGACGATGAGTAACGCGAATCTTATATAAGATCCGATCATTCGAAATAAGACGCGGTTGAAAAAAACTTGAGCAAACTGACATAACGGTCAGCAGGGTACCGAAACAAATGGAATAAGCTTTGTGACTAAAATACTAATAAACGTCTCGATACGCGGGCCCAAATCAATTTTTCTGGAATCAAATTTGGAATAAAGCGCGGTTACGGCTTAGTTACCCGGCCCAGTCGACCAACATCACAAACAAATAAACAGTGATACAAAATAAACAAAGACAATATAGTATTTGACAAATAAAGACTCACGTCCTGAACATCCGTTTCCCGAAAAGTCAAGTTTACTCATTTTGAGGTCTTGAATGGGCACAAACAATTGCAAATAAAGAAAAAGTAATGGTACGATGATAAAAATGAAAAATAAAGAGAAGGTCAACCCACGTCTTAAATATTCAGTTCCCGAAAGGTCCTAGTTAGTCAGTTCGAGGTGTGAAATTAGTACAAACAATATTATGTAAAAAAATAGTATTGGCACGATAGTAAAATAATAAAAAATAAAGAAATAGATAGTTTACCCTAAATAGAGTGGAGACTAAGCTAGAAGAAGGAAAAGAAGTAGCCTGACTCTTTTCGGAGAAAACAGACTTTCCTAGTAGAAGTTTTATCCCTGAAAATGCGTAGCCGCTGTAAATTTACTCTGCACCACTGCTGTAATTCTGAAACAGGATCCGGGTCCTTAAGATAGAAGAAAAAAAATTATGATTCACTGCCTTTAATCTAACAATATTACAAGTCCCGTACAGAGAGTTTTTCGTATATCCGGGTGGTGTTGGGACATCAACTGCCTGGCCCGTGTCGGCAGCGCAGGCCGTGGACCGTTCAAGACGCTTTCTGCTTGGAGAGAGGGATGGGCCCTGCTTCTGATTGGTTGACTTCAAGAGGAGAGAGAAGAGAATCGCGAGGTGGGAAGGCACGCACCACTTCCATCTCTCTATGCATCCAGAGACCAAAATTAAAATTATAATTCTAAAACCTTTAACTTTAAAAAATCCAAAGCTTTAAGAAGAATAGTTTAATGAAAAAACTAAATAAAAATATAAAATCGCAAAGTAACATGTAAGTTACGTATATATTTGTATTTTCTGTAACATAAGTAAACACGTATATGCAATACTAGAATTAATTCAAGAATTGCCGCAAAATAATAGTTAAAAATCTAAGCTAGTAGAGAAAACAATGCCTGGCAACCTATTTAATTTTTGAAATATGTTGAGACTAAGTTAAGCATGGATACACAAAATTATCTACTTTTTGCTTTCAAAATTTACCTGACTAAAATATCGAATAAAGAGAAGTTTAAAATTCCAAAATTATCACTCAAAATTGCTCAGAGTTTGAAAGATAAAGCGTGGAAAATAAGAAAACTTTATAGACTCATGAAGACTGACGGATGAAAAGTCTCTCAACTTTTCAAAGTGGGAATAAAAAGAATGGTCGCCAGATTCAGAGAGAAAGTTGTTATAGAAAAAAGGCAATAAATTTGGTGGTAAGCAAACTCATTCTGAAGCACCGAGGAATGTTGAATTCGGCCAGTAGCTTTTTCTTGAAGATTTTCCCTGAAAAATTTCAAGCGGTGCTCACAAAGAAAGAATTCAAGATTCGCTCAGTGGTTATTCTTTTGAGCCGTGACTTATAACAATTTTAATTATTTTACTGTGTATTTGGTTGAAAATTTAAGAATTAAACCATTTTTCGGAAAACCGGACTATTTGAGAAAGCTTCTGACCTTTGTTAATAGAAATATTCCTCATCAAAAATTTAACAATTACATTTATTTTAAAAGATTTATGTCTAAAGTAGACCACATCATCTTCCATGTAATAAACTGCTGCTGAAGTCTGGTGACCGTCTCAGCATAAAACACAAAACGAAGACCGTTCTCTTGGTGTCAGTTCGGTCCTCACGCCCTACTCTTCATCACCCGCAGTTTGGTGGGACTGACGTTATAATTAGACTTTCCACCATACGACGAATAACTACTTAGGTTGAAAATGATTTCGACCAGCAAAATAAAATTTTCGCGTAAATTTGGTAGTTGGGCGAACAATTTAAACACTGAATAATACAAAAAAATAAAATAGCCTCGGAATGAAATTAAGCTTTCATTGACAAAATGCGCACAAACTATAAATGTTAAGTTTAATTCTTAGGAAATAAATGGAGATTGAGTGTGTAGAATGCTTTGGGGGTGAATGATCTTAGTATAAAAGAATTACCAGAAATGCTAAAGAAGAGACATAGAATATGGGATGTTACAAAGCCGGTTTTGAAGTATGTTCTGGAGTAGATAGTAAATCACATGGTAGTCAAAGAGTAGGTTTTATTATGATTAAAAGATCAAAGCAGCATCTGAGAGATCAAAGATATGTATCTCCCAGATTGATGTGGGTTATAATGAAAGAAGGCATCAGCATATTATTTATCATAGCATGCTACGCCCTGGTTGATAGTGATTCAAAATGAGTAAAAAAATACGCCTTCTGGGATAAGTTTTAATGATACAATAAGTAACTGCGATCATGGTAAAATAATATTTTTTCTAGGAAACATGAATGTGGTGGGCATCCAGAATCAGGATGCAGAAAAGGGTACAACGAAATTTTGGGGTGCAAGGACAAATTATTACGGAGATAGAAACTAATGCGAATCAAGATTAATAATTTATAGAAACATTGATTGCGACTTTTAGAATTATATAAACGAATGAATAGAAGAGAAACCTTGGAAAGCGGAAATAGAAAATAAAAATATAGAGAAGTGTGACTGCAGCGTATGGTACTGTGGTTTGTTGGAAGATTAATCTGATAATGCATGATGTAATTATGAGATTTAGGCTGTTTAAAAAGCAAAGAAAGAAGCGTAAGTCTAAAGTTTCAACATCGCAAGTTTTAGCAATGATGACAGTAATGGAGGTGATAATGATTAAAAGACAAAAAAAAGAATATTAAGCGACTATTTAAGGAAAGTCAAAATATAATCGAAACAGAATAAGAGAACCAAATACAAAACGACTTTGAAACAGTAAACAGTAAAGGTACTTTCGCGTGGCAGTTAATTAAATTGAAAACATTTAATTATTTCAAATAATCATTTATTTGACGAAAAATGGTATTTTACGTTTACTTCAGATATGTGCAGCAGATATAAAAAATTTTTTTAATCTATTTTTTTTTATGCTACGAGTATACATTCAAATTAATCAACTTGAACATTGAAAAATAATCCAAACTGTTACAAAGTGCATCACAGCGTATTTTTATTTAACATAGACCTGGCCAATGCACTACATTAAAATATTTTTATCTTGTGGAATAACCCCTGAGTAACCACTTTCTTTTTGTGATATTTTACGTGATGTGATGAATCAAGCAACTGACTTTAGTACCTTCTTTTATATTTTTGGACAAGTCAAATAGTATAAATATGCTCGTTCTGCACTTAGGGGCCAGTTCATTTAATCGTTTAATTTTTTGTGGTAGTATTGTTTGCCGGCTCAGAATTATAACTTTAGACCTGCATTTTTTATTGCCTTCTTCAAATTATAAATTTTTATGGTCACTGTATTTAAACTTGTTTAGTCTTAGCTAAAAATCTTACTTACTGAGCAGTATCTCAATATCATATCGAAAAGGAATGTAAAATTTTATTTGACAAAGGACGATCATCGAAATGACAAAAGATATTTTTCCAAGGAAACATACAGAAAAATACGAATTTTTTAAAACGCTCTAACAATATCAATAGCGAAAATGGGTATACGATCGGACTCCAAAAGTACGAGAAGTTCGGGAATCGAGAACTTCAAAGATACGACCGTAAAAAGGGCTTTCACCCGTGCGACATTTAGATATCGGAAGTAATGCATGAGAACGCACACAGGCCTACTACGCTCTTGCGCAACTCAAACTCAAAGCAGCGCGCACTAAAATTGGAAGATATAAACTTGATAACGTATTTATTGATTATAAATAGACCCTTTATTTTAAAAGAATGTCGCGGTGTGTTAAAATCACTGAAATAGGGCAAGGATGGATAAGAACAAATTTTTCTTGCTTTTAGAGCTGCGGTGCTCGTACCTATGAAGCGCTTGTAAGTTCTAAACTCATTCATTTGGAGTCCGAGTGTAACCTGATACCTCAGTTAAAGATTAGCTCTGAAGAAGTGAACTGCAATGTGCATGAAACGCTCGAAATTTTTTTTTGTACATGATTGGAACCCGAAATATCTTATTTGATGATAATAAATCATCGTGAGAGCATTAAATCTATTACCATTTAAAATTATTTTTTTCACTATGCTTTCTATAGAGTTCATCACATAGAAAAAAATTGAATTCGCAAAAAATGCACTAAGAAATAATTCTTAACTTCGTAATTGCCCAAATTTGAAGTAATACAAAAGTTTTGCACGTTAACGTTTGAAAACCAGTACATTAAAAATTTAAAAATTTTTAATTCAAGCTTTAAAGTTTGAATCATAAAAAAGAAGCATTGAAAACAAATATTTTTTGAAATTAAATACACAAAAATGTTCAAGTTCGAGTGTTTAAAAAGAATAAACTTCCTCTAAAAAGTGTTAGAAAATGTTTAACCTTAGACTTGGTTAAAATATGAAGCTTGAATGCATCAATTTTTTAGTTATGTGTTTAATTCCTAAATGCAAAATGTATATCCGTTTTGAAAGTTTTAATTATTTTTATTAATAACATATTTACGTTTACACATTTATATTTAGAATTTGAAGTCCAAAACAAACTCTTCCTTTTCTGGCATTCGAAATAAAAAAATGATATTTTCGTTTGAATCATGTTGCAATCAAGAAGTAATTCCAGATTATCAATATTCAAATATATGTTTCTGGAATCTTTTAATTCGGGCACAGTAAGTCTTCATCTTAATCTATGGTATACAGGGTGTCTCAAAATTCCCGGAAGGGTGGGATATTTCCTCAGGTAAAATATTTTTCCAAAAATTGAAGGTCATTCGTAAAGTAAATTTGAATGAGGAATTCAATGGTGACCTTCATTTTGACCTTGAAATTGACCTTCATGACTTTTTAAAGGTGAACTTTTTTTTCGGATCTTTTTAACATTTCCAATCGATAGAGAGGGAAATTCTACGTTCAGGTACGTACCCAAGTTATAGGTCAAGTGTAACGTTCAAGGTCAGTTAGGTCATTTTGACCTTAAAGTTAACCTTTATGTCTTTTTGAAGGTCAACTTTGTTTTTTCAAATGAAAACCCACTTTTTTACATCTGCAATCCATAGAGCGGAAAATTCTACGTTTAGGTCAGTTAAAGTTATTTGAATTTAACAAAGTTTTCTAAGAGGTCAGTGCAATTCCTGAAGTAAATTTCAACAAGAAATTCGTTAGTGAGCTCTGTATTGATCTTGTTTACAGCGTTTTGAATATTGTAAGATCATATTGAAACTTTTCATTAAAAGTTCCAGGTGTTCTGGTGAGAGTTCTGTTTCTCCCCAAAGAGTTATACAGTCCTATACCGTTTTTCGATACCTAAGTCAATACCTAAGACGATCCCATAAGTCCCATACCATTTTTTTATACGAATATTATATTTCGCTAAAAGATTATTATGGGGTAAGCTAAACTTTCGGAACGAGAGAGGGTACCTGTATTAACCATGCGTGGTTGGGGAGATTGAGTTCGATCTTATGATGAAGTTCGTTTGCTTTTTAATCGCACTTTTTGTAATAGAGAAGGGTTAAATCCTGTCTCAAAGTCAACAATTAAAAGAACTGTAAGGCGCTTTATGAATCATGGATCTATCAAGGACCTTCAGAGAACTGGTCGGACAAAATCTGCAGGATCTAAGGAGATGTATGGACATAGCCCAAGCATTTTTTGAAAAATCACACCTTAGTTTACGTCTTGCTAGTGATAAGCGTGAAGTTGCTCCTGAGACAGTGCGAAATATTTTAAAAAGCATTAATTTCCATCCTGACAAAGTTCATCTGGTACAAGAGCT
>JAAAKG020142707.1:0-11546 GCA_010014905.2 Druon quercuslanigerum
TATTGCCATGGTAAACCAAGATGGTGGACCTTTGACGTCGCGCGACTTGAGCGTATTCTCGTACCCCAAGTGGCGGGACAATAGCTTTTTGGATCATGGCCCTGTGTGGTATTTTCACTTCAACGATCAGCTAACTTCACTTTGCTAAAAGCTGAGGGGAAAACAATGGGCCAAATGCATGCAACAAAACTTTATTTCTGTAATATATTTGTAATTAACTATAATTATTATGATTTTATTATTTGATTAAATAGTAATTGTAAAGTAAAAAATATTTTTTAAATATATTTATATAGAAAAAATTAGCTTTTACGAAGATATGATCAAAATAGGGCAAAAATGAACTGAATCCCATGCATTTGGTCCCTTGCTCTCGTCTCTTGTTTTCCCCCAGGGTTACACGGTCATCTCTGACACGGTTACACGTAACTCGAAGTTTTATACGTAAATTATGTATAATGCGTAAAAAATGTAATTAATGCAACAAAATGGCAGACTAGAAAGGAGGGTGGGGGAAAAGAGCATAATATAACCTCACTTTTTGCGGAATGCAGATTAAATGAATAGTTTTTTTAATAAAATTTAAGAAATGAGTAAATCAATACTTGGAAGTGCAAAGGGACAAAAAATCCCTTCAGAAGAAGTGAAGTTTGAGCGACTGAAAGTTGAAACTCGAGCAGTTTCAACATGTTCAATTTGTAAAAGTATTTAAAAAAATACTAGCTACGACCGTGTTCTATCTCATAGGTATGTAAATATTGTTAATCCTTTGTTAATATGAATGATTGTATTTAATTTTTTTAATCTTCTGACATCATATTTCTTTTAACTTAAGAAACCTCTGCAAGTCAAAAAGAGAACGGGTAGTCGCCATCTTGAAAACGTAAATACATGTAAATAACTTAGCACGTAACTTACTTACGTAATTAACATGTTTTCCTCTCAGCAATCTACGAAGTGAAGTTAGCTGGCGGCTGAAGTGAAAATACCTAATTAGATTCATGCCGTCATCGGAATCCCAGCCCTGGAGGCCTCAATGTAAACAGCAGTGGGTGGCAGTGGGACTCCGATGCTGTTTCGAAATTCGAAGTTGAAAATCGAACGAACCGCTCTTTCTATTTTCGCACCACTTCGCACATTAGAAAAAGTGGGTCGTTCGAATTTGGAGACGGAATCGGTGTCCAAGTACTGGACTTTGGTAGCAACGATATGTTGCGTGGTAGTCATCGCGTTGTTTTCATTGTTTATTATTCTGTACACGCTGACAAATATCTTTGACGATGACCATGCATTCCGCATATTTTAGACAGAACTGACGAAAACAAATATATTTACAAAAAGAGACTGGTGACACAGGATAGTAAGAGCATACCATGGTCTGATGGTCATTGTTTGAGGGGGGGGGGGGCTTTAAAATCAGCTGCTTAGATCTGCCACCGGGCACTTGACATTTAACATAACCTCACTTTTATGATCAAAAGATCAAAAACGTCAACAAGCAAAATCACCAAAATCGCTAATTGATTAAGATGTCGGGAACTATAAGACAATCAGAAGAACGACAGCTTCCATCGGAAGTGACTATAATGCGATGGTCACCGAAAATGGACCTCCTCGCAATAGCGAACGTCAAAGGTTAGAATATATATTTCTCCTCTTTACAATAAAAATCTTATTAATTTTCAAACAATTTAATATGGTTTAAAACAAATTATTTTAGGAGAGGTTACTCTGCACAGGCTCTCATTTCAAAGAGTCTGGTTACTCGCTCCTCAAGGTGAATCCGGCTCGGTTGAAAGTCTTTGTTGGAGGCCGGATGGAAAACTTCTGGCTATAACCTACAAAGAATCAAAAACTTTATACCTCGTAGATGTCGAAAACAAAAATATTGCGCACAAAACTGAGCTGGTCTCTAAAATATCTGCAATTACTTGCATGGCCTGGTTGCCTTTGAGTCTAAATACTGGCAAAAATACTGGATCCAGTAGCAATCCTTCACCAACTGGAGATTATTTACCGGCTTTACCAAGTTTGGATAGAAGTTACGGACAAGAACCTGAGAGGAAGGATTTTCTTCTCCAGAAACTTGATATGTTATTCGTGAGTTATTAACAGTACTTACTATTAAATATATTAAGGGTGACTAGATGTCCACATTTTTTCTGCTTTCCTGATTTTCATGCCCGAATGCGAAAATCAAACATTTTTATTACGCCCACCTCAATTTTATTCACAACTTCGCGCGTCTAGTTTTTCAGTTAGGGAGAAAAACTAATTTTTACTAAAAAAATAAAACTTTGGAATAGCTATTTTTTAGATTTATTAGTTTTCAGCGTCATAAAAGTATAATTTTCCTTTGATTCTTGAAAAAATTTTAAACGATTTTGTTAAATTTTAGATATGTCGTATCAATAAAAGAAATTAATCTTCAACCAAATATTTGAATTTGGAGCAAAAAATATTAAATGGGAGCTTTTAATTCATTTAAATTCTAAATTAAAAAGTTAATAGTTGATATTGCAATCTAAAAAGGTTTTTATATTAAATGAAAGAGTTGAATTAATAACAAAATTCAGCAAAAGAGTGAACTTTTTAACCGAATTATAGATTTTTTATCCAAAAAATACTTATTTTCAACCAAATATTGACGTTATCAATTGAAAAGATGAGTTTTTAGTCCACAATTGTTCATTTTAAACCAAACAAGTGATTCAATCATTTTTATTCCTTTTTTCCATTAATTCACTTTTGTAATGGTATCGTCAAATTGAGGGAGTTGTCAGATTTATAATTTACAATTCAAAAGTTTGTTTATCAATTATTTAGTTTTTTCTTAACTTATTTAATTAGGACTACCATTAACCAAGTCAACCAAGTCAGTATCTTATTTAATATGGACAAAGGGTGGACAAAATCGAATGATTTTGTCATTTTTAAAACATTTCGTCAAACGCTAAGAACAACATTGTTGTCATTATTATTAAAGAACCATTTAAAATTATAATTTTCTCTTTTAGAAATAAATTTTTAGAATTTATATTCTGTATTTGAAAACGTCAATTTAAAAAAATATTAATATACTAGTTGTGAATAAAAAAATTATTTTTTCAGACTGGTCAAGAAACTGGTGAAATCCGCATGTATGTTTTTGGGATGTTTTACTGCGGAACCTTAGACATTGGTCAGGGACCAGTTTTGGAAATTAATGGCGGGTCCGGAAAATCTTTATGGGCAAGCTGGAAAGACAGCAACGGTATCACAGTCAACAAACTCTCATGTCCTTTACTCGAAAGTAGCAACGCCTTTTTGAAGGTATTTATTTAGCTCTACAAAATTTAAAATTCGAACTCAAAAATAGGGTGGCCGCTGGACTAGGATACCGGGACATTTCAGTGAATCTATTTTTTTTACCAGGAGTTTTATCAAATTTTAGAAGAAGACTATCCAATCACTTGATATAATGCAATTTAAAATAAGTGTGATTTCAACTCATTTTTCTGTTAAGTTCATTGGTTATACATGGCGAAGTCTTTAATAGTTAAAACTTAAAAACATTTGAAATTGACAGTTTTTGATAAAAAAAACTAATATTGAATAAAAAATTGAATAATTATTATAAAAAATATTACTTTAATGGAAAGATGTTGAAAGTGTTCAGCACAAATGTGCAAAAGATTTTTCTTCCTATAAGCTACAAAAACTTATTTTTTTGTAACCACTCTTCGGTATTCTCAAAAAAAGTCTATTTTTATTATTGAAGTTTTCAATTTGCAAACAAAGATTTTCATGTAATCTGGACAACCCGAATAATTTTTAACGTACTTTTATCAACAAACAAAACTTTCATTCCAGAATTGCCACATCGGGAGTACAAATATGGATCAATCTTTGATTACTAATAATTTTAAAGGAGAATTTTCCTTTTTACGAGATTTACGAGATATCTTCAGCAGGTTCTTTGCGACAATTATTTATAGCACACCAAAAATTAAGTACATTTTCTGATTTTTGGCGAAGTCGGCAACTGAAAAATTCGTGAATTCTTATCCATGATTACCCCGGTTGATGTTGGCTGAAGTAGTTATAAGAAGTTCGATTTTCATCCAAATAGATAAATTTGCAACTAAAATTGTAAATCTTTGACAAAAAAACATAATTTTTTAACCAAGGAGTTTATTTTTCATCCAAGTAGTTAAGGTTTAAAGCAAAAAAGGTACATTTTTAATGAAAAATTAATATTTCGAATAACGAAGGTTTAATAGCTATTTAAAGAATTTTGGACCGTAAATGGAACTTAAATTTTCAGCAAAGAAATAAATTCTCATCCCAGGATAAAACATATTTTCCACAAATAAATGAATTTCCAACCAAATAGTTCAATTTTTTAACCAAAAATGAAATAGTTTCATTTTGAGTTAAAAAACGAATTTCAAACAAACAAGGAAAAAAGAATCTTCTACGAAATGGGTAAAATTTTAACTGGAGAGATAAATTTTTAACAAAAGAGATCAATTTTAACGAAAATGATAAATCTTCAATCAAATAAATGCATTTGTAACAAAGATATTTCAACAAAGTATCCTTAACTTAATCCAAGGATTCAGAACCACAGGTCGAAGAAAAGCACCGGGTCCGGGTTGCTTTCTGGCACTTGTTTTCCAGCAATAACAAAATGTCTTAACAATATCGCGATTTCCACAAAAAAATAAGACTATCACATCCTTCCGGGTAATTGGCATTAATTACAGAGCCTATCCGTTACGTTGTACAGTTTGAATCGCTTTAATATCTTTATTAGAAATAGTTGTACATTTTTGTACTTTTAAGGAACAATTTTTATTATTTCTCAAATTTCTTATCTGCAATTTGTTCACAACAGTTTTCCCCATACTCATGAATATTTTTCAATTTTTCCCATTGCACCTTGAATAAGAAATAATGCTCTAAACTTGGCTGTTCTTAAAGATACACGAAAATCCTGACTTTTTTAGATACTTCCGTCTGCAAAGCACAACCATTTTTTTACATAAACATCTTCAAGCTCATTTATGTAGAACACTTTTAGCTTTTATATGACTAGTTTTTTCTTGCGCTAGCATTTTTTTTGCTGTATGATTTTCTCACCGATAGTAGCATAAGAAATCTTTGATCGAAATAATTAATTATTAATTAACAAATAATTAAGTTTTTGATTAAAAATGACGAATCTTCTACCAAAAATAGAATATTTAAATTTTCAGTTGATAAAAATTAATTTCTAATAAAAAAAAAAAACAACGACTATTTCGCAAAATAAATGAATTTTCAACCAAAAATGGAATAGTTACATTTTTAGTTCCGACAATTAATTTTTTTTGAATAGCGAATTTTCAACAAAATAGTTAAATTTTGAACCAGAGATGAATATAAACTTAAATAGGGAAAAGCTTGAATCGAAAGAATACATTTTTAACAATTTAGTTCAGCTTTCAACTAAATATTTGAATTTAAACAAAACGACGAATTTGCAATTAATTATTTATATGTTTGAATCAAAAACCTGTTTATGATTATTGATTTTGCTGTTCGACGGCATTTAATTTAAAAAAAATTTATTTTAAAACGTTTCAAATTGTTCCTGAAACTTCAATTACAAAAGTTAAAAATTCAAAAAATTCCATTTAAAGTGCTTTAATTTTGAACTCAGTTTTGATTAGTTTCAAAATTTAATAATCTCCTCCAGGTCGCCCAAGCCGAAGCCAATGTGGAATACCTGATGGATTACCTCTCGCGAACTCTCATGGCGATCACCGAAGCCTGGGAAACTATCCTCCTCGAAATGGACGAGAAACTGACTCGCTATGCAGAAGATAATCCCCCGGGTAGCGTCGCTGCTGACTTCCTTGAACTTTTGATGATCGGGATCCCTTCAGAAAATTTAGAAAGCTTTCTTCTTCGTGATCTGACCGAAAAGGGTCTGAAAAAGCTGGGCCACAGTATCGAAATGTGCTACAGTAACATTCAGGTAATTTCATATTTAATTATAATTTCTTGATATAGAGTTTTAAAAGAAAAATCTGCCAAATGTTCGATTTCAAGAGTTTAAAAAAAAAATTAATTAGTTGACTTTTTGTCTTTTTCAATTTTAGATTTTTCTTAACGTACATTTTTTATTTAAAAAGTTTGAAAATGATGCCTGAAGACTTAAACCATTCAAAATTAAAAGCGTTACAAAAATTAAAAATTTTACAAATTAAACGGTTTTAAATCGAAAGGCTAAGTCATTAAAAAATGTAAAAGTCTGATTTAAAGTCTGTCTAAAATATTCTATTTTGAACCCATTTAATTTGAAATTTTTTAATTCAGAAAAAGAATGACCATTGGATATTTAGCAATAATTTTAATTGAAGACAAGTAAATGAAAACCAATTATTTAAAAGTAAACAGTTTGCAACTGAATAGTTTGACATAGAAAGCGTTGAATTGTTAAAATTTCGAAGAGAGTTTGAAACTTTGAACGTTATATATTTTCAAACAAAATTTTAAATTTGAAAATCTGCCCTCTTGGCGGACCCATTCTCGTGGCGCGCTGAGCAAGTTGGAGCGCGTCTGGGGCGCGCTTCTAGAGAATCTCGTGCTTCGCGCTCGATAATGGGGGGCCTCGCGCTTCGTGATTTTATATTTATTCTTAGCATTTGGAATGCTTGAATAAAACTTTATCAAAAAGACCTCTTTTAGATAGCAGTATTTATATGCGTCTTCATATTTTTAATTTTCTAGTCCATTAAGTATAGTTAAAGATTAAGTTTCTCAAAGCTCTGTAGGCTTTGAGGTATTTTGTAGGCTTTTTTATTTTTTTTAATTTTAAATTTTATTTTTCACACAAAAAAAAACTAAAATTACGCGTCCTATCAAGAAGTGATTCCTAACGAATTTGTAGATCTTTTTTGTGATCACAATTTTTCTTAATTCATTTTTTTTCGTATTCTGCATAGTTTGACTACAAAATTAAATTTTTGACTTTTAATTATTTTTTGTGCAATCAAAATTGGAATTTTGGATTTTCCATGAAACTCCAAAAAGTTGATATGATAATCTGTTAGGGCTTTCAAAAAGCAATGTTTTTCTTCTCCGTACTTTTTCATATCGTGCGTTTTTTGGCTTAAAATGTGAATTTTCGATTAATTTATAAAATTTTGAAAACGTTATAACTCTTGAGAACATTCTTTTTTTTGTATAAAGTCATCAGGATAAATTGTTCGTCTTTTTTAATACTGTAAATCTCCGTACATAGAATTTTCAAATTCGAAAAAAGTGGTCTCAAAAATTTCAAATTGCGCTCACTTTTTGAATTTTTATTCGAAGTAGCTGGCTAATGAGCTCGTCCTTTCTTTTAGGACCTAAAAAAGCGTGCTAAAGATCGATTTGATGCTTTTATTTTTTCGAGAGTTATCCTGTTTATGGACGGACGGATGGCGGGACGGAAAGACAGAGAGACGCAATCGTAAAAACTTGTTTTTCGAAATCAGGGGGCCTCAAAACGTGGAGATCCTTTGAAAAACTGTGGTGTCAAATTTCGGACATTTCGGATTAAGAAATCATAACTGATGAGAATGTAAAAACGCTTAAAACAACTTTTTGATTTCTCTAAACTTTTAAATACAATGTGAAAGCTCTTCAAGGATGTTTATGTACTATTTATGATGAAAATAATTTAACTGTTAATTTAAGAAGTTTTCAGTTTAAAAAAATTAAAATTATTTTTTTTTAATGTTTCCAGCTTGAAATTCCTTAAAATAATATACATTTTGAAGTGCATTGTTTAATTTTTTTATTAGAGCATTGAAATTGATAACGTGGATTTACATTTTTGGAACTCAATATGAATCTTTGAACTTTATAATTTATAAAAGTTAAAAATTCTAAATCTGGCAGTTTATCTGCATTTCCTTTAAAAATTGGTCAAAATTAAATAGCGTTAGTACTTTTCATTTTACACGCGTAAATTATTGAGCATTTTAATACAAAATTTTTTAATTAAAAAACTTACCAAAATTCAAGAGTTCTACTTTGAGTGCTTTAATTTTAGTTTATTTTGTATTACTTGAAATAAAAAAATATTTAGCTTAAGAGTTTTTATTATTTAATTTTATTGTCAATGAAAAAAGGTTTGCGAGCCGGGAAATGACCGGGAAGTTATTTCTTCAATTAAAACGGCTACCCTGATATTCCAGTTCACTATCGAGATTTATTTACAGAAACTGGTCCTGAAACATTTGAACAGTGCCGGAATGGCTTTGGCATATCAAGTAGCAGAAATGCGGGGAATGGCGAGACTCGGTGGTGATTATGAAGCTCTGGGACTAGTCGAAGAAACTCCAATCACAGATGCTCTTCACCGAGTTCAAGCTTTCCTGGCAAAAACTTCCGAAGTACAACAAGTGATTGATCACAGCATGCGCGACTATAAAGCATTTTTTCGGTAATTTAATGACGGCAAAACTAATAATTGATTTGCAATAACAACTGAAACCTTGCAATTTTTCAGATGGTTGTACGTCGTGATATTGAGATTAACAGACGAAAGAGTTCCACCCGAAATCAACAAGCTGAGTCAACAAGAATTAACCTACATCGCAGAATTTCTTCGGGGCTTCGACAATACTGAAGCCGGAAGTGGAAGAAAAGGCGTCAATTTAGAAAAACTGGGACAATACTTGCGGCGAGAGCCTTTACAAAATTGTCTGAAATCTGAAGGCAGTGAGTGGGCATCTATGTTGGATGAGAATTTCTGTTTGCGGGATCATCCACTAATTATTAAACAAGACCTTGATTGTTCACTTCTCCAAACCTACGATAAAGTAGTTGAATCTATCAAGTGCCTCTTTGCTAAATCCTATCAAGGATTAACCAACCACTTCGTCGTATCGAAAGTTGTTCTCGGTTACCCGACATTATGTTTTTCTCAAATTGTCAGCTCAGACGACAATTTATTGGTCGCTACGAACGACGTCGTACAGAAGCTTCTCTACGTATTCAAAGTCGAGCATCATGACGAGAATCAGTCTGAGCTTACTTTCAAGAAAGCTACTCTAGAAGTCGATGAAAGTCAAGGTCTTTCCACCTCTAGGTCATCGAGCGACTGCAGATTCATCGACCTTCAGTTTTATTCAGCCGACTATCTTAGTGTTTTGATATTCGAAGAGCAAATGGAGTCGAGCTACTTGATTCAATTTCCAATAAAAAATACGAAATTCGCTCATCGGGATTCGGATGAAAGGTTGGATTTTAATGATTTAATCGACTCGTGGCCAAGACCTTTTCACGGAATCAACGCAAAGCGATTAGCAGTGAGTGGACAAAGAAAGGTCGTGGCAATTCTAAGTGAGAACAATCGCAAAATTCGTCTTCTCGAGACTGAAGTGGAACCTGAAGATGAAGAGGAGGATGAGGAGGAAGAAACTGGAGATGATAGCATGATGGACATTACATCGAGCACTCAAGTCTATTAGTAATTAGTTGTCAGCATTTTTATAGATCTTAAGAAAAGTGATGATTGAATCTGAAGATTTATTGTACATAAGTGTAAATATGTATTAATAAATTGATCTTTTATTTTTCACGTCGTTCAAATACCAACACTTTAATCTTGTGGTACATTTAACACAGGATCTATTATAAACGAAAAAAAAATAATATTTCAGATACAAATTTAAATTTCTGAAATTTTATTAATTTGTTTTAAACAATAAAAATCGCGCTCTGATATTTGTTCTTTGCATTTGGAATGCTTGAATGAAACTTTATCAAAAAGATCGCTTTTAAATCGCTGTATTTATATGCGTCTTCATATTCTGATTTTTCTACTTAATTAAGTATAGTTAAAGATTCAGTTTCTCAAAGCTCTGTAGGCTTTAAGGTACACCTTCTCATCGTGACACTTGCGCTGCGTCCTCAATTTTTGACAGACGATTTTGGGCATCAGAAATTATGAGAATGTAATAAATTATCACAAATTTGTAGCCCTTTTGAGAGGACACAATTTTTGTTAAATCCTCTTCAATTTTTTTCATTTTTCCAAAAAATTTTATTTTATTTTTAATTTTCATGGTTATTTTTCGCGATAAAAACTATCTCATGTAATTTTTTTCCGAATATATTTTTTCGTAAATTTATTATGAAATTAAATAAATACATATACAATAATACCAATTGCATTGGATGTAACATATTTTTGTAATAACTAAGGAAAAATCATCTTTCAACATAAGTGTATTTGAATATTATGTGTTATTTTTTAATTGCTATTGAATTAAATAATAAATTCATTATAACATCGAAAATGTCCATTTTATTAAGTAAACAGCTTTTGGAAAATTAAAATAATATCCAAATAAAGGCCTAAAGACATCTGGATTTTCTCCACCTAACGTGAAATTAAAATTAATTAAAAACCGTCTGTTTTCATATAAAAACTATAAATGACTGTTTTAATTGTGATTTTTAGTTATTCGCGGCTTGAAAAAATCTTATATGAGAAATTCTTTCGACCACGTAACCCTCAATGTTAAAGCAGCATAGACAAATCGTTTACCCCCGCTCCCCCACACCCAAGGAGTTGGGGAGTTTACATAATTTATGCATGGACCCAACTAGTAAATATAAATTTTCAGGTAAACATTTTAAAATAAAATCCTAATTCAAACAAAAAAAAATCAACAAATTAGTTGAACTTTTACCTAAGCAGATGAATTCTCCATTTAAAAAAATCAATTTTCAATAAAATAGTTTCGAAACTAAAAAATATGAATCTTCAACAAAGAAATGATTTCTTAACAAAGTGGTTGAACCAAAATTTTCTGACAAAATAGTTGAAACCTCAAGCAAAGAAGATTAATTTTTAACCAAATGGCTTCACTTTTATCGAAGACAGATAACATTTCTACTAAGGCAGATTAATTTTTTTTAAATAAAATTTTTCCATAAAACGGCTTTTAATCAAGAATTAAATTTTCTACGAAATAGGTTAATTAGCAAACAAAAAAGATTAAAGTTGACTCTTCAAGGCCCAAATATGATTTTTAAACAAAAAGTAAATCCTCTATAAAATAGTTGAATTTTCAACGAAAAAGGACGATTTTTTTAAAACAAAACAAAATATATGTACAAATTGTCCAAAAAAACGTTTCCATTTTCATCTACGAAAAAAACAGTTTACTTTTCAATACTAAAACATAAATTTTAAACAAGTAAATATTCTACGGAATAGTTTAATTTTTAGCGGAAACGCAAGATTTAAAAAGAAAATTAAATTATATATAATAGTTGAATTATGAACCAAAAAAGATTACAAAACCGATATATTATTTTTGAACAATAAGTAAATTTTCTACAAAATAGTAGAATTTTTAAAGGAAAAGGACGTTTTTTTTAAAACAAAACTGTTGAATTTTTAACCAAACAGTTGCATTTTTATCCAAGAAAGATAAAATTTCTACTAAAATAGATGATTTAAAAAAAAGACAAATAAAAAAAAGGTCATATTTCTTCTACAAAAAAAAACAGCA
>JAAAKG020142708.1:0-11546 GCA_010014905.2 Druon quercuslanigerum
TAAGTTTTATCACAAAATATCACAAACTTTCCATATCGCTGCGAGTTGAAGTGAAAAAAATCAAAATATTTTGATCATAGAAAAAAACAGTTTTTCGTAAATAATTCCAAAAATTAAAAAAGCTGCAACTTCTTTTAAGAAGAGAAAAAGATGCGAAATTAAATTGTCGCTCAGAATATATATTTTAAAAATTAAAATTCAAGACTTCATTTTCAGGAGCTTCGGGGCTTCCCCACTCCAGCAAAATAATTCTATATCTCCTTTTTGCATCCGACGCCTCAATTGTATTATGCGAAGTAAAAATGGTATGCATGTGCACTATTTTGAGGTTCGGATTGGGTTTTAGTTGTCTGTAATTCCGATAATGTAGGTCTCTTTAGTGCCGATGCTGTCGGTAGCCACTTAGAAATTATTTATGAAATAAAATTTTTTAATTGTCGAAAAACAAGATTAGTTCCGGGACATTAGTTACTATGTTTTAGCTTGTCCCAAGTTATCAGCCAAAATTAGTGTGCAGTTTAGAAGTAAAGGTGGGGAGAATCGTAACACACATAACTTTAAAATATAACAAACGAAGAGTTCGGGGACGTCCATTAGCATGTTCTCTATCATTCCCCAACTTTTCAAGAAAAAATCTTGATTATTGTAGGAAAAAAGCGGGGGGGGGGGGCTAACGCTGGTAAAATGGATAGTTTTCTAAGTAACACATGCCGTTAAATGCGGTTTGCTTGGAATTCCCTTTTTAAAGTTCCAAGTTTTAAATTGCTTTGGCAGCTTTATTTTTAATTCATATAATTCTTTCGAAGCTCAAAATCTGAGTACTTTTTAGGTGGATGTAAGGTTATGTATTCGAGAAGACTTTTTTTTTACAAGAAGAAGGTCGGAGGTGGTGTTTTTTGTTTTGATTCATAGTTTTTGTAAAGAAAGGTCATGGCCTATAGTTTATATATTCGATTCGTCGTACATTTTTTGTCAATTATGCGATCATAACCATTTGTTATGACTTTTTAAAATGAAAAACTCACATTTTTAGACTTTTTTCACATAAAAAGGTAATTTTTATAAATTTTATGAAGGACCCCGCATAAAATGTACATAAAATGGTTTACAGTCAATTTTGATTAAACTTTGTTAAATTGTAGTGCTCATCATCTCGTTCAAAAGTGTGAATGAGTATAAGTCCAAGTATTGACAGTTCTTGAGTTACAGAGGCTTTAACATCGAACCATTGTAACAAACGTAGACCAATATCTTGAAAACCACAGGTTAGAAAAAAAATGTTCCATGTGAAAGTTATTGCGCTCTGATGAGGAAATGCAAAGGAAGTTATGACCTTAAGGCACAGGTAATTTTTAAAGGTCATTCAAGGTGACATTGACATTTGTTGCTAATATTCAGCCAATAAATACAAGATATGGGCAGCAAATTAATATATAGCCAATGAAGGCAAAATTATAGAATTTCTTAAGACAATATTTAGCCATTGAAGGAAGACACGAGGAGCATCGTTGAGTTGAAACCATCTGTTTATTGCGTCAGCGCCTCTAACGAATTCATGTTGTAATGTAGTAGCATCATTATTACGGTTATCAGAAAAGTATAGCCCTTGGATGTCGAGTATGTAACAATCTGGTGCAACTATTAATACAGGTTTAAACAAGTGTCGTCTTTTGTGAACACAAAATGTCTGTCGCAGAGCCCTGAAGTTACTGCTCTTATAAGTATAAAATTATAAACAATTAATACTTGTTTTGCTATTCTTTTGTTTCTTCTCGTTGGCAATTGCGTTCAGAGTATATATTTCTGCCACTACGGGACAGTGTGCTACACTTGTTTTTGCTATTCTTTTGTATCTTCTCGTTAGCAATAGTTTTCTGAGTACATATTCGCGTCTCTGTGGGACAGTGTTCTGCACTTATTTTTGCCCTTCTTTTGTTTCTTATCTTGTAACCATGTTAATTCATTGATGAGTGTACTTTAGACCCGCTACGTCGTAGTCAGTTAATTTCCTTTTTCATAGAATAACTGGATTTTTTGTACTGAAACCATTCCTATTTCAATTGTCGAATTCTGTGATTGTAAATCTTTTATCGTAATGGCATTTAGAAATGTCTTACGTTGTTGAATTTGTGATGAACTATTCGCTTGGATTTCAAAGACTGCCATTGGAAGTTACACATCTGACAAACATATGCACTAATTGTAATCAATCGATTCGTAACGAAATCGCTAATATGGCAGAAGATCCCGCTTACTTAGGACTGAATGTCTTAACGTATAATAGAAGTAGCAGCTGCTTTATTCGCAATGCCGCTAATAATACACAAATATTATCAGTCGAATGCAAAGAAAATTTTGATTTCATGCAATATCTACATCCCGGAAATCGTAATATCATGTCCGAATCATTTAGATGATGAAGGTTTAATTCTGCAGCCACTTTTACTGGGGCTTAAGTTTTATTAACATACCATACCTAATTAGTGGCCTACTGATACAAGCGCTTCGTTATGTAGCTACAAGTCAGAACAGACTTGTTGAAAAAATAGCTCGTCCAATAGCGTCTATCGGATCCTTTTCTCAAGGTCATGTTCCAATATTGAAGTATAGAGGTAGTTATTGGAGTCATTTTCACGGCTAGACAATCCTTAATGCGATCTTTCCTGCCTAAAAATATCGGATTTTATGCAATCACGAGGGAGGATTATAGTCCCGGCATATCACTGATTTCGCTAATAAATCATATAAACTGGAATCACAAATTTCACGAGTTATCGCGTATATTGATGGTTCATACTTTTATACTCATAAGAGCAGTAACTTTAGGGTTCTGCGACAGTCATTTTGTGTTCACAAAAGATGGCACTTGGTAAAACCTGTATTAAGCCGTAATAATGATGCTGCTATATTACAAAATGTATTCGTAACAGGCGCTGACAGAATGAATAGGTGATTTCAAGAAGATGATATTGCCATTGTTGATAGGGGATGCCACGATCCCACTAATCTTCTGGCGCGTTTGGGTATTACGCCAAAAAAAATCAGCTCTTCCACCAAATCAGCATTGACTTACAAGAGTAGATACTAACGAATCTCGCCTGGTGACGAAATCTACGTGGATCGTCAAAGCTAGGAACGGACACATCAAATTAATTTTGAAATTCTTTCAGCAAGTACTCGTAGTACAGATACAACACGTTTCAGATAACATTTCAGATAACAGATAACATATTTTAATTGCCATGGATGAGCTGATGCCGAAATGGCCAATGAATTACTCGAAAAATATAAGGAATCAAAAGTCGTAAAAGTACTGGTTAAGGCAGAAAACCTTGAGAGAAGAAAGGCCCAACGATAAGTTCAATTAGATACAGGCCAATTATTAGATTTTCCAGACTGACTCTTGAAATCTTAAAAAAAAACTCACAGTTCGGGTTTATCAAGTTATCAAGTTATCAAGACACATAAGCAGTGTCTTATGGTTCTTGGGATATGCTCGCCATCAATAAAGAATTCGTTATTCATCACAAAAATTGATTCAGACCAGAAATAATGTGGAAAATCGATTACAAGCAAGAGTTATTCAGTTACCAGAAGTTATTAACGTCTGGTTCTGTACCCTAACTTCATTGGCTAGATATTGATATCATCCTGCTCATTTCTTTCCTTCATTGGTTAGTATTTGGCAACATCCTGCTAATTTCTTGTCGTCATTAGCTGGATATTGACTAAGTCCGGCTCATGTCTTGCCTCCATTGGCTACATATTGACAAAATCCTGCTCGTGTATTGCCTTCATTGTCTGGATATTTAATAATTCCTGCTCATGTTTTGCCTTCATTGGCTGAATATTACTAACTCTTGCTCATGTCTTGCCTTCATTGGCTAGATATTGACAAAATATTGCTCATGTCTTGCCTTCATTCGCCGGATATTGAGTATGTCCTGCTCATTTCCTGCCTTCATTGGCTAGATATTGACAAAATATTGCTCATGGCTTGCCTTCATTGGCCGGATATTGACTATGTCCTGCTCATGTCCTGTCTTCATTGGCTACACATTGACAACATACTGCTCATGTATTTCCTTCATTGGCTGGATATTGACTAAGTCCTCCTCATGTCTTGCCTTAATTGCCTGGATGTTCACTAAGTCATGCTCATATCTTTCTTTGATTGGCTATATATTTCTTTTTCAAGGAAACGTAATATAAATATTTAAATTCTCATAAGGAAAAAAATGCAGGCGTCAAGAATCGAGCCCGCGGTCTCTGCACGTCCATAAGCTGGCGTGAATTCTTTTTAAAGCCGTTTATCTCAAACCTGCCTTAATATTGGGTCCTAGGAATTTCACAACTTTACTTTGGGGCCATGACCTTTTTTACAGAAAGTATGCATCAGAATAAAAAACACCATCTTTGACCATCCCCTTGTTAGAGCTAACCGTAAAATATTGGTGTTGTAGGAAAATCCATCTCAGCAAATGTACGCTCAAAAGCGCATTTTAAAATTCACTTGCGTTGCAACCCCACATTATCATTCTAGGTTTAAAATAAACATTTAATTTCAGCGTTTGATCCGAATCACTAGACTAAAAACCCAGTAAGAAGAGAAAAATAAGAAAAATTCAATATCTGTATTACAACGAAAATACGCGATTTTTCCTCCATATCGATACCCACAGGAAGGAATAAAAAAACAGCAAAATCTAGCTAATCTCAATCCCCTTCCTCGCGTGTTTCAAAAATTGGACATAGCCTCATATAAAGTAACATATTACGATTGATTACGTGTATGAAAATTATTGTAGAAGCATGCAGTCTGAAAAAGCCCAGGAAGGAACTTACATTAAACTACATTGCAGTTTTTTTATCGCAAATCAATCCCAGAGATGCAGGTTATACCAGCCCGGTGCCACTTAATGGGAGGACTATAGGATAAAAGTGGGATGAGAGTTGACCGGTGGCTACTAGGTGAAATAATTTTAGCATCGAATGAGGGAAAATGAATGACAAAATAGTGTAAAAATTGTAAAATTAATGAGAATAATGAAATTTAAATTGGAAAAAATGCAAAATTCCAGGAATTTCGGATTTATTGGGTTCCCCCTGTAGTAACACGATATTAGGTGCGCGCATGCGTAAATCATAGGCGCAAATCATGAGCAAAATAGCACACGTAGTAGGAGAGCCACAGTTAGCGAGCGTGCCGTACGAGTGATGACGTGTTAAGGGCAGTGTACACTTTTCTGACGGCAAGTTATCGGAATTGTACTGTAGTATTATTTATTGTCCTGTAACTATAAATATTATTGATTCTTTTTAACAAATTCTGTACGTTTTTTAGATAAGTAATTCAAGTAAATAGAAATAAAATTATTTTTGAGGGTTTTCTTTAGAAAATAAGTAATTAATTTCGTAAAAATATTCATAGAAAGTATTTTTTTAAGAAAAAAACAAACAAACAAGCACGTTTAAATTTTATAGCAAAATGAATAACATTAACAATATTTACATTTTTACCAATTTTAAAATAATTTATATAATTTCCTGCGCCTTTAAATTTCTTCATTCTTATATATTTGCACATCTTGACACTATTTTGTCATTTATTTTTCCTTTTTAGATGCTAAAACTATTTAACTTTATTCTTCCGGAAAAACTAAGAAAAGCAGAGTAGAACTGTTAAAAAATATTACTTTCCTTATTTTCACCATCCATTTGTAACCAGGTGGCCCTGTAGGTAAACAGCGCCACGTTCGCGTACTAATTTTCTCCGGTCAAGAGTCATTCTACATTTAGCTTTGAAAGTCACGGGGCTAGGTTGAACAATCAAGTGGTTTTTAAGCCTTTTTACTTAAGAACTACTTAAAAACAATAAATAAAAACATCGGAAGGTTTACAAAGGAAGATAATTAAAAACCTTGGCTATTAGTGTCTCCCAGTTTGAAATGAAAGAAGCTTGCTATCCAGCTGCGAAAATAATTGAATTAAATTCCAGAGAAAATGCATTATATGGTTGCGCATTTTACTCAGGTAAAATGCAAAAAGGGCCTATTAAAAAGAAAGGCGCAAATTTTACTTTTACGTTAAAACTTGAAAATCTTAATTTTTCTCTATTCTTCTCTTCTTATCGGTAAAAATTGTTGTAGAAAACTCCGTGTATAGTACTTCTGGCCCTCATATGATCAAAACTTTATTACTCTTTACATCAAATCTTAGTTTTCAGTAGGATAAAATTTTACAAATGCCATTTTATTTATCATGCACATAAGTTATAAGTATTGAATTTTCTTTCAGCTATTGTTCCTACAAACTCATTTTGAACTTCTCTCTTTCTTCACTATTACCCTATAGAACTGCTTTATGTCGTCTCTAAAGGTTCTGCTGGAAAAAAAGTTGCCAGACTGTACTCAATAAATGGAAAGATAAGATGCTTGGGCAAGGGCAATCATAGAAACTTTAAAACAGTGACCTATTAAGTGAGAAATGTTTCTTTATTATACACGTGTCATTTTAATTCGGTAGTTGAAAGTTGATAGACCGTGGCAAATAACGATCAATCAGTCGAATTGAGGTACTCCTGATTTAAAGTTATTTAACTAGGGTCACTGATTTAAAATGCGTTTTAGTTTAAGATTATTAGTCTATTAATTAATAATGCTATGTAAGTTTGTATAAAGGATATTTGTGGTCCTACGCAAGGAAAGGGACCATTTTTTCCAGGATGACATTTTTAAGAAAGTCACCATTTAATTTAACTTACACGGAAAAAATAAGTTGTGAAATACTTAGCCGACTTGTATAACAATTATTCCTCATATTGTACTTTAACTTCTATTCTTACATGAAATTTGTGCCTGTCAATTTGCATGAAGCATTTCCACGTACCTGACAAAGTACCACATACACACATTTTTAAACTATGACTAATGAGTTTACAGTGTTATCTAGAACAGCGATGTTCACGAAAAGTTCTCTGACTTGTTTCCCTTCTCATTCGCCGCGTGCTTCTCCGTGACTAATCCTTGCACGCTCGTTTGCTCTCTATCGAAGGCGGTAAGAGAGGAGATAAATTTGTACATTTTTACAGGATTCCATGTGTCTTTTTCTCACTATTTTAACAAAATTACGGCCTGTGAAATATTAGGAAATAATTCAGACAATTCAACTACTTACTTTTTCCGTTTAAATTGAAATGTTTTTGACTGCTGAAAATTTTAGTCGGTAATTTGAACGACTCTTAGGTGCGGATAACCACATATATCCTATATGATCGTATGGCATTTTAAATACTTGAACTTAAGTCTTTTTCTATAATACTGTGTAATTTGCAGGTAATAATATGAAGAAATGTCGTGCAAGATATGGATTGGATCAGCAAAGTCAGTGGTGCAAACCTTGCAGGTACGTTCATATCTTCAAAAATCAATCAAATAACAAAATCTTAATGCAAAGCGTGATAGTTTACCAAATTTCATGTCTCTAGAAGAAATTTTTATCAAACATAAGTATCATTAAGACTATAAGTCACATCATTCTTTTCTAAAATCTTGTAACATCAAAATAAGTATTTACTAGGTATGTTACAAACTGTACTTAAACATATTATCGATGTAATTTGACTCCAGTACCTTAAGTTAACCTCTACGGGGAAGCAGTAATAATTAATATTATAACAAATTTCTTTGGTATCATATCAAATGTTGACACAAATAAAAATAAATGTATTTATTCATGTTATGAAAAACCCTGGATAGCACGAAAGTTTCCCTGAATGTTCCTGGGACATTTCTCGGCTTTCTTCGAAACTTACATTGGAATGTTCCAGGCATGTTCAGGGAAACTTTTGTACTATCTGGGACGGAATTCATGTAACAGTACGATATTGATTTCTTTTTCGACACAATTAAAGCAGTTACCTAGTATTTTCTTAGGCTTCGCTTTAAGAATGCTCAGAAAAAAGAATGATATGACTGTGTTTCAATATTCAATTACGCTTTCCGTAAAGATTCTGTTGTTTGTATCTTATGTAGAATATAATAGTTATTATAAACAATTTTACATCTACTAATCTGGTTCGTCATCCACATGTAATACCAGAGAATTTGACCACAGTTGTAGGAAAGAGGCATAATGAAAGACAGTAATATTTTCAGAAAATGTGTCTTCCAAGGGCAAACACTTTTCCCCATAGCTGTAAATTATACTAATGTAATTGAGACTGCCTATAGGTATTGCTAGCATAACCGATACTTAGATCTCGCGTTTACTTTAGGATCTATCCAAAGACACTAATAATATTTTATTTACTATACAAAATAATGCTTCCCATCGCCCCAATTCGCAACTGGTTTTTTACGTATCAGTAACATCATTAAAGAGGCAAAAAGATTCCCATAATAATTCCTTGTCATAAAATTAATCATAGAATGAAAGCTTGATTTAAGAAAATGCATGGTGAATTGACTGTATCGAGATGCAGTCATTACTTAAAAATCAGTTACGTAACACGATTTTAAAAATAAAAAACAACCGACATAATACCCACTAAACCCATTTTCTCCTTTTCGTCAGACAGTGAACCCCTGAAACCACTTTCACATTACTTCAGGGCTATGATGCGACTATGGGCGTAGTTCGCCGTCCTTCACCTTTCTCCAGCAGTCCCACATGATCTACATCAGCAGGCTAACCGATAGCCCTTAGGCCATTAGCTGTACTTGCTCCTTCGCTTACTCTTTCTTCGGCGTGCTTCCTTGCTGGCGAAACATCTGAGTGCCCGACATATGGTACGTGCGCGAACCATCTTGTCACTCTAAGCACAGTGCGGGGCGTGGCTCTGTCGAGCAATCGGTCGCTCTGTGTCCTTCCTCGCTGGACTTTCAGCAATACCTGCTCTGTTGTTTGAACAAGAATGCTAATTTTGTGAAAACCTGGACAATTGAAAATTAATAATAATTTTTCATAACTAAATGAAATATTAGAAAATTGGATCAGGAGTTATTGATTTTATTATTATTTTGTTTTCTATGTTAAATTTAATAACTCATTGTGCAAGTATCATATTTAAGGCTGTGAAAGCAGGGGACTCGTCGAGAATGTAGCAGTATTTAGTGTGTGCTACTTTTTTTGTTTAGAGGGCAGTGCTCTTGTCCGTTGCTTGTCATTCCTTTGACATGTGCCTTATCCGACCTTGAGATGGACCTCCGCGCACAGTACCAATCTCGAGTGAAAAATTTTTGAAAATATATCAATTTTATCTCCTAAATTAAAAATGTAGAACAATTTAATATATTTAAGATTCCATGTCTGTAATGTTTATTATAATATGTTCCTTTTTCATGCGTATTATAGATTAAACGTATAACTGGGAAAATTCTAAATTATATGAAATTATTTTATTAATGTTTCTTTATTTATCATTGTACTATTGCTCGGTCTGATCAACCTTCCTGCTTCAATTGAAGATAAGACCTCAAAGGCTATATGATATAAATCTAAGATTTTGCTTACAACTTTGGTAGGTCAAGCCACAAGTTCAAGTAGAGTTACAAAGGACCCCGCACACATCTATGGAAAATATGGCCCCGGTCACATTGGCTGAAACTGTAGTACAACTTAGTTTATAATATCCTGTTCAAATAAAGTCCCTAGACACTGGGTCCAAAAAACGCCAGGTTTTGAGATAGGAGTGGCCAAATGTCACTTTTCATGGACGCGAGAGGAGTCCCACGGACCCTCGAAGAGTGTTTGGCACTAAGCTCAGGGATCATGCCGAACTCTCTGTTCCTTTTATATTTTGTAGTTCGGGACCCCCCAAACAATAATATCTATGCCTGAATGTCGAGAAAAAAATTCTTTTTCGTGGGTCTTGTACCAAAGTTAACGTTTCATGCACACCCGAGGAGTTCCATGGACCCTCTAGGACTCTTTCGCACCACACTCAGGGATCATGCCGAACTTACTGTCCCTTGGATATTTTGTAGTTTGGGACCGCCGAACAATAATATCCATGTCTAAAGGTCGAGAAAAGGTTACTTTCTCATCGGTTTTGCATCCTATGTCGCCATTCATGTACGTATTCAATCTAATTAAACAGGTCCTATTAACCACATCGTCAAGATTAAAGTATGAGAATTGTGTCTGGGGGTAGTCTAACTACTGTAAAAAAGTTCATTGGTAGTTTTTTGATTAGGCTAACACAATCTGAATTTGATTGGACATCGCCAACTATGTAAGTACTTATACAAACTAATTAATCAGGCCCTATTAACCGTGTTGTCAAGACTGTAATATTGAGTGGATGCCTGCGGGTAGCATCACTTCCGTAAAAAAGTTAATTAGTGGTTTTCGGATCATGTTAACAAACTGAATTTGAAGTTACGTTACCAAGGGCATAATTTCTCACTCAAGATAATTAATCATGTCTTACCAACTACGTTGTTAAGACTTAAGTATGAGAAAGGTGTCCGGAGGTAGTTTAACTAATGTAACATGTTAATTGGTAGTTTTCGGATCAGACTTACACAAAGTAAATGTGACTGAACATCACTAAGTGCATACCTACTTATTCAAACTAATTAATCAGGGCCTGTCAATTGCAGGTGACGGACAATTGTGCACGGAGCAAATGTGCACGAGCCCATCTGTGCACATTGGTGGCCATATGCACAACTGTGTACGTTGTTGGTTACAGGCACAACGTGCACAGTTGTGCTTGTGGCCATCGACCTGAATAGATGGGCTCGTGCACGGATATACCCTTCCCATCAATTACGTCGTCTACACTAAACTACAGGGATGGTATGTGGGGGTAGTTAAACTACTATATATAACAAACGTTTGGTAGGATAAGAGCAAGTTGATTATCTTACGTATAGTTTCTTTTTACAACAACAATAGCCCTACATTCCATTCATAACCTCCTCACGTTTTAATTTGATTACAAAATATGCACCATAGTTTGTCAGTTTTGAAACTGCGTTTACAAAGGTCGGCACTTAATTAAGCCAGCTTTATTTGTAGTTCCAGATGGCTATACTTTAGATATTCATGGGCCCTACCTTTCTGGCTCTCGAAATAACGATGAGGCTGCGAGAATGGTACGAAAACGATGACATTATCATTGTGGACTGTGGTTATCGTGATGCCCTACCGCTTCTTGAAAATCTTGGTATTAACCATAAATTGCCATCTCTGCTAGTTCGTGGACAAAGGCAATTTGATACAGAAGAAGCAAATGACTCAAGATTGATCACTCAGACAAGGTGTATCGTAGAGGCACGAAATGGCTACATCAAATCTGTTTTTAAGTTCTTCCGATATCTCATGAACATGAACCATGCCATTGACATCGGCGATTTTTACCGTATTGGTGTGGCGCTTCTTAACAAGCATTATCCTTGCATATAGATGGCTGAGGCAACGGCAGACTTACCCCAAACAATGTTACGAAAATCACGTGAACCCAACACGGTGTTCCTCAAGCATGTAAAAGTGGTCCGAAAATGGATCCAAAAACAGCTAATGCAGAAAGTTTCTACATT
>JAAAKG020142709.1:0-11546 GCA_010014905.2 Druon quercuslanigerum
AGAATTCCAGATCAATCTAAAAATTTTATAACCCCCTCCTCACACTACTCCCCTCCCTACCGAGTGAGTCACGCCTATCCCGAAAGGGAAACGGCCTAATGTTGTAATAATAATAATAATAATAATAGTGTTTCGGAACCCACCTTAAGATATAGGTCTCCCATTGCGCACTTGACTGCAGCCCAGTCCAACAATGATAGGGTAAAAAGCAGGATTTTTCCAATATGTAGGGGGTACACTGCTCTCATCCTATCACTTGATTGTATTATAAAAATGCACTAACCAGGTCTCTAACCAAAAATCTACTCTAGTACTCTAACCAAAAATGCCTTCGACATGTTGAGTAGTAAACATCTTAGGAACAAGAAAAGCATTATAAAATAATTAGTTAGACGTTATTCGCTATGCTTATTCATAGCAATCATCTCAAATAATATTATGGTAAAATATAAAACATTATAAAATAATTTTCGGCAATTTTACTTCGTAAAATTTCAGTGGAGTACCTACTGTAAAGCAAAATCCACTTTTTGCCGCAGTAGGGGGGTCTTCTACATTAAAAACCAAAAATACTATACTAGACTATGCCGTTGCTTTACTCCTAAGCAAGTTATTTGTCGGCCTTCTTTTTGAATGTCAAACGGATCGCCTAAAAAATTCTCCAGAGGAGTCGTGTACGTTTTTAGTTACGTCACGGAAATTATTTATTTAACATTTCAAATTGTAGGGCTGACAATCTCGGTTATTGCTAACTGCAATGCGAAAAAGGAGATCGAATGCACTTGCAAAAGTCAAATTCACTAGCATCTCCTCACTACGAAAATTAGTTATTATTACAGTTCACATGTTCAACTGTTCTATGTCAAATAGTTAATGAAGCTGCTTGCTCAAGTTATCTTGCTTTTTACAATTAGAAGTATTAATGCTGACTTCAGACTTTTTATCTTTTGAGATCATTATCCCATACAGTTTCAAAAACTATTCAAATTGTATCGTGGAGGATCTTAAACGCTTGTTTACCCCGAAACCCCCAGAAAATTCAGAAAAAGGGCATTTGGCCGTTTCTCAGACATTTCACCTTCATTTTTTACCTTTCCAAGGTCAAAAAACCCATTTTCCACAGGTCATTTTTTAAGTGAAATTTCCCGATCTTTTCAAATCTGCAGTCAAAAATTGGAGTTCTCATTTAAGAAAAGGGTCTTACCTCCATTTGACCTTGAAAATTGACCTCAAGGTCAAAGTTGATTGTACAGTTAAATGTCCCCTTGGTCCTAGTCAACCTTTGTCCGAACCATTTTTACGTAGATAAAGTATTTTGGAAGATATTTGGGATTATTGATTAAAATTTATTTACGGATTTTCACTTGTGCTATACTTCTTTGACGACGATAACGAAAATTTTGTTTGTTTTTACGTATTTCTAACGGCTTTAAATCGTGTTCGAAAGTTAGAATTTTAATTTTTTGAAGAAAATTCGTCAGAGTTTTACTCGTTCAGAACCACAGACTCTGAATTTTTAAATTAAAAATAAGTGATTGAATAATTACAATTTTTGCATTCATCAATTTTAATCTCATTTCTGAGTCGAAAAAGGTTCGTCTTAAGAAAAGTTTGCGCCGACTTGGGACTAAGCATGCTAATACCATATAAGTGAGACGAAGGCTTACGTCTCGACGCAGTTTTGAGAAGCCACTAGACATCGTCGTCTTGGAGACGAAATCATGACATCAACAAGTCGGACTCAAGTACAAGCATTTTTACTGGGTTGTTTGATCATTGAAGTTAAGCAGCGTTTAATCCGACTATGGTCGATTATATTACGGATGAATGTATCGGCTTGCAAGTTACCATCACTCTCAAACTAATATATCGACTGTCCTGGAGAAAATTGTCTTTACAAAAACTTCTGAATACAGAGTGTGTCAACTATATATTAAACTTCACTAGAGTGACGTATCTCTATGTATATGTATTACTAAATCGAGAGACGGCGCTCCCGCAACATCAATTATATAGTTGATACCCTCTGTATTTTGACACTTTTGCTAAGAAAATGTTCAGTGAGATAAATAAATTTATCAATGTCTAGACTTTGAACAAAAGGAAATAACAATCTTCCAAATAAGTTCCCACTCATTTCAGGATATTATTTTTGAAAATATACCTTATGTTTAATAACTGTATTTTGCATTGACATACTCGATTACTGCAATGGTGAATTTATAAACCGTTATTTTTAAGGTTTACACTTGACGCTTCAGATCTCATTTGGAATATTGGCATATTCCTCGCGAGGATAAAAACCAGATGAAGGTATTGTTTAATACATTCATCTAGATATAGGAACTTAGAGAGACATTATAGACTAGTTCGTTAAAGCAGATTGATTAAGTGAAATAATAATGCCTCATCGGGTTTGCCGCAACCTGTTTCCTACAAATGAGAGCCCATTTTGCATTTTAACTCCGATAGCCATGGGTCGATGCACCGAACGCATCGGCGTGGGAAATGATTTGCCAAGCGCAGTTCCGAAATTTCAAAAGTTTATCTTCCACAAAAAGTATTGAATGTGCATTTTATAATTTTAAAGGTCCGCGAGTAGGATAAATATAGAATGTTGCTTTGAGAAATAAATATGTACGAATTATTTAAATAAAAGTTGATACAATTTTTATTGATTTTAGCTAGACTTTCACGAATCTGATACATACCTTTTTCATTCTATAAATGATTTATAGAGCATAAAATAAATATTATTAGGTATATCGAATTTTTGTACAAACAAGTTTTGTCTCAGCTAGAGAAAGATGAATAATTGTGCAGAGCATATTTTAATCATGAAGACGCTTCATATAAAAACAATCATAATAGAACATTAAGTTTTAATCCTGTTATAATTTATTTCTCTAGAGAGTGGTGGAAATGTCTTTTCTCAGGGTAGTTGCCTTTTTCAATTCGTCTTTGTATCAAAACTTTTTCGTCATTCCACCTGAATGAGCTGTCGCCAATAAAGTTAATAGAATCATCGCTTTACGCTTCGAATTCACTATAGTCAAACTTGCAACGAAGTGCATCCAGATGGAAATAAGTCTGATTTCTATCGAAATTCAATATTTGTTATATGGAAGTAGAATTCCAAGCTAATATGATGAAACAGTTACGAATAGATAATTCTTCGACTAGAAATATTAAAGTGCAAAGAGTTTCTGATCTCAATCAGTTAAAATTGCATAATGTAAATATGTCACTCGAAATGCGAACCCTTTAATTAATTTACATATAAGAAAATATTTTCAAAAATTTAGTGTAATAATATTTATTGTATATTTTAGATTTATTTTGGAACTGTATTGTTTTTACAAACAAATGGTTCAGAAAGTCGCCAATTGCTATTTTTTAAATATTAAATAAACAAAAAATTATTATTATTAGCCGCTGATTTCGAATAAGAGTGATGCACAGTTTTCAAGTTTTATTCGTTGAAAATTATCGCATTTGACAATGAATGGTCGTTTCAAAATTGAAAAATTTGATTTAAAGACTCTCAAAATAAAAAAAAATTCATATCAGAAGTAGTTGCTTAAAATGAACAAATATAAAATTAAAAAGCTTTAAAAATTACCCAGGTACATAATTAAGAAGGGAGTCTGGTCCAGCCGATTAAAAAAATTGACTTTTTTATACTTAAAACTTTCTTATACATATGTAGAATACATTTATAAAGTTATAGCATCAGACACGACATTGAACCGTAGTTAGGAGCGGTGCGCGCCCAGCAGATGAAAGCCTGCCCAGCGTTGGAGCGTCTTTCTCAAAATCACGTTTTTCGAATTGGCTGCAATCATAGCTCATAGACTTTTTAACAGATTAACTTCATCGACGACTTAAATGAACCATAATTAAATTTATTTGTAGGTGAACCTCGAATTAGAAACAATTGTCCGTCGTAAAAAAAGTTATTGCAAAATGAGGGCAGATTTTTTTTCGTCACATTTAGTGTTTTGGCCGCCTTTTTGTCAACAAAATTTTTTTCTGAAAATTTTGCTTTATCTGCATTTTACATTCACACTCTAACGAAATTTTTCCAAAAAATATTTTTCGGAATTTTTCCAAGGACTAGGGAATTACAGCCGATCACTGTATCTATTTATATATATGGATATTCACTTACTTTTAAAGACTTTACTATTGCGATCCTCGTACTATCCACGATGTTCTACAAGAAGATCGCACGCCAATTGCGCTGCTAATGCAAAACAGCCAACAACAGCGATCTACTGTCCTCGGATTTTTATTAATTCACATATGATACACGAAGAGACTATTGATTGTAAAATTTAACATCATAATATTTATATTGCAAGAGTTGGATGAAGATCTGGGATTTAGTCGAGGAAATGGTATGAATTGGCGCCGCGATAAAAAGAAATACTTTTTCCATACCGTATTATTTAAATATGAAACTCGGGAATTCTCGATCAATATAAAAATGTGTACTCCTCTCCACACTACTCCCTCTCTTCACCAGTACATACCACAGAGACTGTGCGATTTGATAAAGTTATGTATCGAGATGGGAGAAGTCCCAGATGATTGAAAAAAAGCGATCATCGTACCAATATACAAAAGAAAGGGAGATAAAAGCATCTGAAATAACTACAGAGGAATCAGTTTATTAAGCACCGTAAGTAAAATATACTAAAAAATACTTATTAGCAGGGTAATGATAATAACAGAGGAATAGATTTGGAAAATCCAAAGTGGGTTTATGCCAGTAGGGTCATGTACGGATCAAATATTTAGCTTAGGGCAAATCACAGAAAAAGTTTGAGAGTACGAAACAAAGTTTTCTATACATTTGTTGAGCTAGAAAAAGCTTTTGATAAGGTAGATAGAAGTAAACTTCGGGAAGTCCTGAAAGTGTACGGAGTCAATGGATGGCTCTTGCAAGCTATTAAAACAAAATATACAGGTAGCAAAGTGAGTGTAAGGGTAAATAGGAAATTGGGTAACTGTTTCGATATTATGTGTTTAAGAATGGCTCTTTTCGACAAACAAGAGTGTGGATCTCGAAACAATAAGGGTACGTGAGTTAGCCCTCACAGGTGATAAGGTTGTTATTGCAGTCAATCGAAGACTTGCAAAGAATGTTAAATAAACTGAATGTACGTATGAAGAGCATGGGTTTTAAGACTGACGCAAATAAAAAAACTATGGTGTTCGAGGGAAAGAGTAAAAAAACAATGTGCAACATTGTATTAAATAATGAGAGAATTGCACAAGTTGAAAGATATGTATACTTTGGTAGCTTATTAATCAGGGACGGAAATTTAGATGCGGGGTTAGATACACGCATAAATGAAGGTAAAAAGGTTGTTGGTAGAGCAGGGTCCCTTATAAGAAGTCAAAATATTTCAAATAAAGCTACAATGGCAATACATAATTCTGTATATTTACCGACTGTGCTAGACGGTAATGAGACATGGATCTATGAGATAGTAATTGAGAGGCTGCGTAGAAAATTTAATATACATGCTTATTGATCAAGGCTTAGAAAAGTTAGGTAATTTCACTTTACACAAATTACAAATAATTTTGGCAGTAATTTTCAATTCTAAAATATAAGGCATGATACTTAATTCCAGTTAAACATAAGTTATACTGAATTTTAATTGAAAAGTTCAATTAAGCGAATAATTAAAATACCAAACCTAAAAGCAGCTGTACTCACTTAAAAATTCTGACAAGAATTTTATAAGACTTGGTTGATCCAAAGAACTTTCACGCACTCTATTTTACTATACATGCATATTAAAAGAGTAAAAACCACACTAAAAGAGTGTACCAACGGCCAATCCGATCTGTCAAATCTTTCGAAAGTTATCGGGTTAACGAACTAAAAATCTATAGACACAAGCATACAGAAACAGACAGACACATACATGAAAACCTGTTTTTCGGATTTAGGGGGTCTGAAAACATAGACATTCGACAAAACCCGGGAGGGGGGGGGATTAAATTTTACACAAATCTAATACCTTCTCTGGATGAGAATGTAAAAATCAATTAATTGAGGATGTGTCCATTCACCGGGCAGATTTTTTCACTGTTAATGTAATGTTCTAAGAATAAAATAGAAACTACACATCCTACCAAAATATCATCAACAACAAATTTGTAGATCTTTTTTGAGTGCACAATTTTGGCCTAATGATCATTTGTCGTATCTTGCATAGTTTGACCGTAAAACAAAATTTTTTATTTTTTAGTGTTTTTGTGCAATAAAAATTCGAAAAGTCGTTATGACAATCTTGTAGTACGTGTCAAAAGAAACATTTTTGTCTTGACTTTTTTTCGTATTGTGCGTGGTTCAGCTAAAAATGTTTTTTTTTTTCGTTACTTTTTTTTTTATTTAGAAAATGCTATTTCTCTGAAAATTTTCATTTGATCAAAAAAAGTAATTAGGAGAAATTGTTTCCCTTTTTGAGTATTATAAATAATTGTACAGAGAATTTTTGAATCCTGAAAATAGTTGTCTTAACATTTTCAAATCGTGCTCACTTTTTGAATTTTTATCCAAAATGACTGGATAACAAACGTTTTAACAAACAAACCTTTATTTTAGGACACTAAAAGAGTATACCAAAAATCGTGCGAAAAAACTAAAAATCTACAGATACACACACACACATCCATGTAAAATATGCTTTATTTTTTAGGTTGATTAATTGAAAATCAAGTACCTTTTTTCTTATTTATTGAGATGTTCACAAGCAGGCTCTCTGTACTACGCTGAATTGCGTCCGTAGATTGTACAATAACTTAGTCTAGACGGCATCACCTTCCGGAGTGTATATATATAACACCTCCCCTTTTATTTTTTAAAATAAAACAATATTTATAAAGAGAACACTTGAAAAATTAATCAGTAGAAACTTAGTAGTACTTGGTTACATAATATTTCAGGTAGTTCGGCGGATTTACATTTCTACTTGACTTAGTAACTTTCGGTTCAAAATTTGTATTTTTGCGAGAGTTCTTTCTTTTCTCTAATCTAGGAATTTAAAATGGTAGAACGTTATTACCTAGATCATTTTGTTCATCATTCCGCTCGTTAAAAGGATGCTCTTGAAGCGCATCAAATATTCATATTCAGATGTATATGAAATATGAAGCGCATAAAAATTGCCACAAAGCTCAACTTCCGAAAACTCTAGCTTATGTTTCTAATCTCACAATAATATAAGAAACCAAAAATCTACCCCTAGCACTTTTCACGAAACAGGTCGAAAATTCAGTATGTAAAACAAACAATTAATTTTTTATTTGAGAACAGTCGCCAAATTCCCACTTAAAAATTTACAGATGATGCTCTTAACCCCATGAAAATATTAGGAATTAATGAGAGATGAGATTTCAGGTGCAGTTTTAATGCAGTTTTTTGTTTTCTTTCATTATTAATGTGAAAGCATTAACAAATTCTCTAGGTTAATCAATTTTAGAACTAATGCCTTTTCCCTCTAAGAAATGTAACTCCTCTTTAAACTCATCTAAGATTCCAAAAGGAACTTTTCTGCAAGGTTCAATTTTACCTGTATAGTCTGGTTTTAGCTGAAGATCATGCACAAAATCAAGTTTTCCTATCCCTTCAAATCATTTTTTTCTAGAGTATATTAACTCTTTAACATAGCTCTTATCTATCTCTTTTCAACTGAGCCTATCACATTATCTGATTCTATTTTCGATGCTCTGCGCAAAATCTTTAAATCTTCAATAGTTTTAAGACATATAATCGGACAATCTTTTGTTGTAATATACCATTCAAGCGCTATTTTTGCGTTTAATATTTGACAAAGAATCTTTATCCTACCTATAATCAGAATATTCGAACCGTCATAATTGGTAAGTTTAGCTACAGTATCCTCTAGTCAAATCTGTTGACCTACTTTATAAAAGTCTTTAAAATTAATTAAATTACAACCAGCCCCTGTATCTACTTTGAAAGCGACATTTTTCGAGGTATCTACCCGGAGTTTTTTCTCTTGTGCTTTCTGAATCCGTCTTTCTGGAGTGAGTACTCGAGATATATAAGATTTGATGCATTTTGTTAACCCCTGATACTGAAGTTAAGTCCGAATGTTTCAGCAGCCTGCTTTGCTGCGTTGTACAGAAACGCTCCTTTGCCCACTTCTTCATGCTTTCTGCCCATTTTAAGAAGAGAATCTTTTCCATTTGCGACGCTATGGGCTGTAACACAGACTAATCCTTTTTTGAAGATATGCAAGATTCAATATTCCGCGACCTATTCCGCGACAATAGTCGCGGAATAGGAGACTTAAGATGCATGCTTTTGTTTATGTGCTTAACCTTTCATGTCCCAAAATCAAGGGATCTAACAAGGACGCATTTTTCTAACCCAATTTCATTCCTATTTTCTTAATGTATTGTTCGACAATCCTTAGACCTACATGTAGTTGCACTTTATTTTTTGCTTAGATCTTAAGATAATCCACGTTGAATACATGAGTGACCTTGTGCTTTCGATTTTCAGGTTTTCCGCAAAGGTACCCCTGGATATAGCGAGGTGCTAGAGATAGTGGCTATAATGTGAGGCAAAATATGAGTGAGCTCATGTAGTCGCCCTAAAACCAAGTCTTTGGAAAGTGAGCTATGATAAAAAACCGAGTTTGAAATCAATAAATACACTAATGTCAATGAAAATGAATATTTTAAAAAATGTTCACTTAAAAAAAATGAATTAAATTTAATCTCAGAAATATCCAATTTCATTAAGTTTTTTATTATTAATGCAATATTGAAAGTTTATACTCTGTAATTTTAAATATCCCCGCGCTTGACGGTGCAAGCGCAGTTGAACACGTCACGGCCCGTTCGCATTAATGGACAATACAGGGACAGTGGTGTGGGGTACAGGAGCTTCGCCACTTGGAATATGCAATCGTGAGGTACTTGGAATAAGTGAGCCATGGAATAAGCGATCTGGCACCTTTCGAGATATGATCGCGATTTCAGGACAAGTAGGAACATTAGTATTCAGGTTTTTCCTGATCTCCAAGACCTGGTTGAAATGCACACTTCTATTTGTGAAGATATCTCGTAAGAGTCCGACTGCTGCTGACAAAGAAACAGCATATTGTTGACACATCCGAGTGTTATCTTAAGTAAGGAAGATAATACAGAAGAAGGAGAGATGTATAAGGGAGAATCAATAGTTTCTCGCTGACCCAACACAGGCCTGTTCAGCGAGCACCCTGTTTCTGGCAAAAATGTACCCAAGCCCAACAAGGTAGAGATTTTTTGAAGCGAGCTATATAAGATCCCGAAAACACTAGAGATTAAAGAAAGTACTCATAATATCATCCGCTTCAAGGAGTTTTACGACAACCTTATAACACCTGATGAGAAATGTCCATCAAACTCTGCCGAGGCAGTGTAAAAAGCGCTAATGGGTACGAAGAACTTTTCCGCTGCAGGACCAGATGGTGTCAAGAACTTCTGGCAGAAGAAGTTTATTCCTACACGCCAGCATCTGGACTGCATGTTCACCTCATTAATAAAGTCGAAAACGCCTATTCCGCAGTGGCTAGTGTTAAGACACACTATACTCCTACCGACAAAAAGCAACTTATCCATCCCAAAAAATTACAGGCTAATAACTTGATTAAACACACTGTATAAGATCTTTACAGCCATTATAAACAACAGGATTATTTGAAGAATTGAGCCTGTGTTGAAAGAGATGTACGAAAAGCGTGTCTCGAAAAAAGGTGTAGCAGGCTGCTGAGAGAAAATGCCAATTGAAACGTGCATCTGCAAAGACGCAGCTGCCAATCAGCGCGTCCTGTCAATGGCCTGGATTGACTACCGGAAAGCTTTCGATTTAAACTCTCTTAGACTTATCATCTGCCTCATGGAAAGCTTAAAAGTTGATCCGCACATAGTGACATGCATACAGAGATTGATGATGACCCTTTGGAAAACGAGATTTACTATCACATTTAGAAAATATCGTGTGACAACGAACAACGTCAACTTACAGAGCGGCATCTTTCAGGATGACAGCATGAGCCCCCTACTTCTTTGCATGCCACTTCTGCCTTTATCGCTCGCACGACGTAAGTCTTACGGGTACCTCTGTTTCAACACCAATCATCGCTAGCGTAACGTCACTCATGTATTTTATATGGATCACCCAAAGATCTATGCCTCTGGTAAAAGCAAACTTCAGAACGCTTTAAATATCAGCAGAAGTACACAGAAGAGATTGGTGTGGACTTTATTTGGGACAAGTGTGCCAACATTCATCTGAACAAAGGAAAGATTATTGATGTTCCCAAGAACCTTGAGATTGTGGATATAAGTTTCATTAGACATATTGCCACTGGAGAGACATATTAATACCTGGACTTGCCCTAAAGCCGCAGTCAGGACGTAACATCATTAAAGGAATCTCTCTGAAGTAGATACAAGCACCTTCTTCGGAAGATTTGACCTTTAAATCTGTCGGCGTTGAATAAAGTATCTGCGACTAACATGCTTGCCGTCCCGGTTCTACTCTACTCAACTGGGGTGGTTTATTGGATGAAGACATACGTAAGATCATGCACTGCTTGCACATCAATGTCTGTTCCTCGATTATAATTCTCAGGCCGTCAAGGCGGTCACGGACTTCTGAATCTATAGTGCCTTTATAAGCGAATTGTTCTAACTACAGCTTAAATCGTTGCAAAAGGCAAAGATTCTCTCCTAAGAATGGTCAGGAACAACGAGATGATTGACGGATCATCAGGGCTAAATTCTAATAAAGAGAGTTTCATTTTCGCACGCCAGGACGATGTCTTATCCACTTTAGTATATCGTGACCGCATTTTATCCGAAGAAGTTCCCAGCGATATGTGCAGAGCTTATCATGCACACGCTGAGTACCTAGAATACATACTATTTGGGTGTCCTACCCACGCGGAAACGATGTATCGCTACAGACATAATGCGGACCTAAGGATGCTTTAATCAATTTTCTAAAATAAGAAGTTCGAATTTTTCTGGAACTACAATTTTCGGACATCACTTTCCGTTCAACACCCGAGGCCTGTCATCGTTCTCCAAGTTTTTGAGAAACGAACTATTTTCGAGATCAAATTCTCGGCTCCGGCCGACTGCAACATCACTGCCAAGGAGAAGGAGATGAAAGAGAGGTGTCAAGAGTTTATAAGGGATCTGCAGCGTCTTGACACAAAACATTCGGTTCAACTAATTGTCCATGTGATCGGTGTTCTCGGACGAGCGAAGCTATCACTGGTCAGTTACCTTAGAAGAAGCCTGTTATCATTGGGTCGCTTTGTGTTTCGCCGACCTGTCGTTGTAATTCCATCGTACTCTATACCCACCCTTCCCGTGGTCATGAGACTTGGCCATTGGTGTGATTTACCTCGATTCTACTGGGATCCAGTGTCATTTGTAGATGACGGTAGCCCCCAGTTGGATGCTGCGGTGGTTGCTCAAAACTTCTTTTTAAATTATATATA
>JAAAKG020142710.1:0-11545 GCA_010014905.2 Druon quercuslanigerum
GCCATCTGTGATATGATCATGAAGAAAAAAAAACTTTATCTTTTTTTTCTGGAAAAAAGTCTAATTTCCCCGGACTATATGTAAACATAAAGAAAAATTGCAAATATATATCAAACAAATACAGAATGTAAAATATTTTTATAAACATCTAATAGTAATAATGAATGATTTCACTGTTTATAATTTGGGTGTATATTGTTTACCTTGTAGACATTTGGATTCTTCTTGGGGTCCGTGAGGACGTCAAAGGCTATATAAAGTCGATTGAGCATATCGACAATCTTCATGGCTCCACTGGAATCCGTGTGAGCAGCGCAATAAGTGGCAAATCCAACAATACCGGAAAATAATAGCGTCACGCACTCGTACTTTCTGGCAGGTACTGGTCTAGAATGCCTTAACTCGCTGGCGACGGAAATGGGCAGCACTGAGTAAAGCAACCTACCCATTAAAGATCGAAATCTTGAGTTTTCAAACATATTAATATAATACCTCTGTATAATAATATATATATAATAATATAATAATATATATAATAATCTATAATAATATACTTTTTAAAATAGTTAATAAGGAAAGTATTCAGGAAATTTTTATATTTAACTTTTTACAGGTAAGTCCATTCAATTTATGTATTTGATCAAAATTTATATAAAATAAAATTGAAATTTATAAATTAGAAACAATAAAATTTATGAATGACTCGTGAAAATCTGATGACGCATGTAATAGAATTCGTTTCAACATCAGGTGCCGATTGAAAAGAAAGATACCTATTTTTCAATGTATCGATTATTTAGACTGAAATTTTCGTTTTATGCTATTTTTCAAAAGTTGAAGACATTAGAAAAATCTTTTATTTAAGGAATAAAATTTTAGATATATTTTTGGCGATTTAAGGAAAATTTTATATCTGATGACGTATGCATTTTTTAGCATCTACCTGTCTGTCTTCTGCTTTTCGCCATCGAGTTCTCGATAGGTTTGTTGTAACTTGTCCGTCAGCAATTCCAAGTTTCTAGTGAGTTTATAATCAGCTTCAAACTGCTCGGACATTAAAACTAAGTCCCTGGTGGCATCGTGAAGTGGCACGTCACTGAGGTACAGGCCACGCCTATAAAACAAGGAGTTATCTGGTTACTTTCATTGTAAATAATTTCTAAGAATGTGAAACAAGAAACAGAAATAATTAAACAAAATAATAAATAAAAAGTAATTTAAAAAGCATAGACTGTGGCAAATTATATTATTGTAGCAAAGTTGTGATTTTAAAGCAATTACCTAGATATTTAATATTCTAGAATTATTTTACAATTGATAACTCAGTTCTATAAAACAGGAATGTATCTACATCCGAAAAAATATTTCAGAATAATTTTTTATGCCGAAAACATGAAAATCAAGTTCGAGTATGTTTGTAAATAAATACTCAAACTAGTTGTGAATTCGATCTTGGTTGTTTCCACTTTACATTTACAATTGTATTATGCTTATTTAAAGCGCACGCATAGCTCACGGCTCGCTTCGCTTGCAAGTTTGGGCGGGCCTAGGACGCGCGACCGTTGATTCTCGCCCTTCGCGCTCGATAATATATTTTTCTTGCGATTTGCACTCGACAATATATTTAGCTCGCACTACGTGCTCGTTCTTTGTATATTTTCCACACTTGTGCACAGACTTTTGTTAACTAAAGGTCAAAGCATCGACAAAAGTAATTTAGTGACTATGAATTTTCTTTTGTTAAAGCTCCTTCGGCTTTAACGACCACATCCTCCTGACGTAGCTCGTGCTTTGCACTCGAGTTTGTCCCTCAAATTGTACATTATTTCCATAAATGTATATTACTACAATTGATAACACGCATTGACATTACAACTCACGTAGTTTCATTGTCTCGTTTAAAAAAATGAAAATTATTTTTATAAAAAATTTTATCTTTCAAATACTGTAAAACTGTTCAATGAAAAAATGTTATTTAAAATAAGGCTTAAAATCTTCATTTTCGTATTTCATGGAATTTTTCAAATGCGATAAATCTAGTAATTTTTGGTTTTATGAGAAAAGTCATTAGGATAAATTTTTCGTATTTTTGAATACATGAGTATACGTACAGAAAATTTTTGATTTTTGAAAAAAGTGGTCTCAAGAGTATTCAACATGCGCTAACTTTTTGAATTTTTATCCAAAATGGCTGTTACAGAAATGTAATACCTTCTCTGATTGGAATGTAAAAATAAATTAATTTGCATTGAATAATGTTTGATAGTTCTGTTACCGGTTTTAATCTTAAAAAATTGCAATTAAAACATCAAAAAATTAATTATGTTGAAAACCTCCACACGAGACAAAAAAGAAATTAAAAGACAAACGTTAAGATGAGAATGTGCCTAATCAGCGGGCATATTTTTTCACAGTTAATGATGTTTTTTACGATTAAAGAGAAAATTATGCATCCTATCAAAATGTGATTGTAAGAAACTTGTAGATCCGAAAGAGACTCCTTCTCAGAGACTCTGCAGTCGACTTCCCTGCTCCTTAGCCGCTCCATGCATAAAGTCAGATCGAGGACATCACTCCTGTTTTTAACCTGGAATGTGGGAGTATCACCTCGATTCAAAATCTCCATGTCAGTGCCCGCTAGGTATTCGATTAAATCTCTGAAATTGATATTTGTGCTCCTCCACATCGATGAGAGTTCGCATCGTAACCCAACAGCAGAGGAATACTGTTCTCTTGAGAGTGCTGAATTAGAATCCCCACCTCTCTAGGAGGTGGGGATCCATCTGCATCACCAGGGAAACAAGCCGAGGCAATTACAACCTCTAGTCTTTCTCCGCTTCCGCCCCTGAGCCTCACTTTAATAACAGTGAGATCGCTGGAGCAGAGCTTACGCACCAAAATTGCATCGCTCCCCTTGACAGCTATGCATGCCCTTAACCTTTTTTTCCAGCGGTCCCTTATAAATGGTGCCATACCCTGACAAGCCGCTAATCCTTTCCCTGTTTAACCAGGGTTCTTGGATTAGCGCGGGCCCTGTCTGCGCCACTGACATGTGTCTGGCTAGAACTGCAAAGGCACCTTTGCTGTGGTGCAAATTAATCTGCATCATAAAGATTTCAGTCTCAGCCATTTAAAGGCAAAGCCGCTTCTGGTTTCCCTGTGGATCCCATTTGGGTCACCCTGAAGGTAACCCTTACCTGCCCCCAAATAGGGTCAGTAGTCTAGAGCCTGATCACCGATTCAGAAAAGCCGACTAACAGAATCCCGCCACTCTCCTTCTGCCTGTATCCTTGCCCGTCGGAATATACCTTCCATTAATCCGTCCTCAGAGTCGGGTTTTGGAAGCTCAGGCGCCTCAGAACGGTCGTCGTATTCTCGGGTTTCCCGTGATTCCGGAAGGTCGCTTTGCGGTACCTTTGCAAGCATTCCGTCCCCCTGAACTCCAGGGTTAGCCCCTTGGGCACGCTACTCGCGGGGTAACGCCCATTCCTCAAAAAGGAGTTTCGAAGAAAATATATAACAAAAAAATTCTTCAACACAAAAATTCACTTCTTAACCAAAACAAATCAATTTTTAAAGCATATAAGGCGAATTTTTAACAAAAGAGTTGAATTTCCAACGAAGAAAGATTTTTGAGTCAATAAAGAAAAAAAGCTAGCACAAAATGTTGAATTTTCAAGCCAAAAAGTCGAATTGCCTACCAAATAGTTAAGTTCTCAACCCGAAAATATGAATTGAAAAAACAATTAATTTAAAAGAGAATTGTTGAATTTCGAATAAAAAAAAAGAAATTTTATACCAAAATAATTTAATTTTCCACTAAAAACTTTGTTTAAACAAAATATATTTGAAGTGAAAATGGAAAAGTTACATTCACTGTTATAAAAATTAATTTTTAACAACAAAAAATGAATTCTCAACTAGAGAAATTAATTTTCAACTAAAATGATAAAACTTTAACCAAAAAAAGCTCCGATAAATATAATATGTAACTTTTATTTAACGGCGTGAATTTACAAAGTCTTGTGAGAACCGAAACAATTCATAAAGTCTTATTTATGTGCTGTTCCACAAAGTTTCAAGTTCGATCACATTTAAGAAGCATTGTTTATTAAGCGTAGTGAAGAATTCACTATTAAAAATTTAAATAATTTTACTTTCAATGTGGATTATTAAATGATGAGATGTATTGTTTATTATAAGCTAGAAACAATTCTCTCCAACCTTGTTACAACCTCATTCCTAAGTTAACGTAGGTTTACATACCTCCTCAACATATACAAATTTACTCGTGAACGTTATCAGACATGCAACTGCATGTATAAAATGCTAAAAAGTGTATTATTTTTTTCTTCTACTAGTGTCTTATTTATTTACTTTTCTTGTTTAGATAAGAGAGTGAGTGAACAAAATTTATTTTATTTTAATGGAGGGTGATCAGCCTTGGAACACTCTAACGGACAAGAACCGAGACCACCACTCAGCAACGGATGTTATAAACCGGTGGGAAGCAAGCATCCTTGGTGAGAGCAATTCTTAAAATCAGGGACCCGACCAAATCTTTCTTTACATTTCGTTATTGATAGAAAAAAATAATTTTTTTACTAAACTTTGATCTTCTATCTCTATATTTGGACAAAATTAGATAATATCTGAAATTACATTAATGATTAGATCAAAATTATTTGTTTTGACTGGTAATAAAGAAATGGAACTAAAGTTTCGGTCGGGTCCCTGCTTAAGATATATTTTGCATTATAATATTGAAATGAATTAATAATATAAGTATATATAATAGTATAAGAAGTTCCGTTCAGCTGGTACATCCACAACTGAATATCTATATTTTGTATATGCCATAATTTCGGGATAATTATGGGCTAATTGTGGGCGATAAAGCCGATTTTTGGGCTCTTTTATTTTTCTTAAAATCAAAATTTTGGGTGGTGGTGCTGAGTGCTCGAGCAGTTAGCACCTCCAGCATATAAAAACATTATAATTTTGTAATCCAATCCTACAAGATTTTTGGGCTATTTTTATGATCATAAAATACCAAACAAATAAATTCGAAAAAACAACCCCTATCATTGATAACCAACCCTCAAATTTGAAAATTAAGTTTCTGTCAAAACAAACTATACCATAATTTAGGGCTTTTTTCGGGCTCTTCAAATACACAAAAATCAAATTTCTAAAACCAACCCCTATCACAGACTACCACCCCTTACTTTTTTAAAATAATTTTTTGACAAAACAATCTATACCAGAATGTTCCTTTGGAAAAATTTAAAGAGGCCTTACTCGTAAAACAACTTTATAAGAAAAAAACGCAGGCACCAGAGAACCGATTTTTCGGCATGCTGTGGATGTCCACTGCCCATCCTAATCCTAATGAGACGTGTTCCAAATTTGTAAATGATTGTGAAACAGTGCATTAAAATTTTTAAAAGTCAATTAGAAGTAATTTTAACAATTAAAATTTTTTTTAATACTTACCTTAAATCGTATCGATCTTTTGAAATTTCTTTTATAGTTTTTCAAAAAATGGGATACATACCAATATCTAATACACTCACTCTGCACTTCACAAGGATTTTGTACATATTTTATGGGTCTATTTTGGGAAATTGATTTTTTCGTATTTCAAGAGCCCGCAAATAGCCCTCGATTCTGGTGTAATCTGTTTTGTCCCAAAATAATTTTTTCAAATTGAGAGTTGTTTGACAGCGTTAGGGGTTGATTTTGGGAAATTGAAGAACCCGAAAATAGCCCGAAATTCTGGTATCGTTTGTTTTTTCGAATTTGGTTTTTTTGATATTTTAGGAGCCCGAAAATAGCCCGAAAATCAGGTAGGATTGGATTTAAAATTTTTAATGTTTTTATATACTGGATGTGCTAGCTGCTCGAGCACTCAGCACCTCCATAAAAAAATTTTGATTTCTGAGAAAAATAAAAGAGCCCAAAAATCGGCATTACCGCCCAAAATTATCCCGAAATTATGGTATATAAAAATATTGATTTTCAATTATGGAGGTGCCAGCTGAACGGAGCTAGTATAAGAGTAGAAAAACATTAATCAATGAATCTAAAGAGTATGGTTAAATGATATCTTTGCTGATTTTTCGAAAAATATCAGTTTCAGTTGACCCAAAGTATACTTCTTTACGTAAAGAATATTTTTCACTAAGAAAATGACTTTATTATAAAGTTTAATGCACACCGAGGAGAAATATTTTTTATTTGTATCAATTTGATCAGTTTTAATTATTATTGAATAACGTATCTGTAAACATAAATGAACTTTCTAAAATTGAATCTTTCAACTATTATTCAACAGCTAGAGTTGGATTTTAAGAAAACTGTGGAGGATTTAGTACAGAAAAATATAATTTCCGAAGAGGTTGCTTGCTCTTTCGGATCATTATTTTTTAAATCTTGGCCCTCAATTGCCGACAAAATCGTCACCTACTGTAACAAGTCAAGAATTAGGGAGATCATAGATTATATACAAACACACAGTGAATTAGTACAGCAGCGTAAGTTATTATTTTTCTTTAGAATCGGATTGCATAAGAAATATTCTAACTCATATTTTGAATTACACAACATGTAATAGCAAGTTTGCAAATTATACTGGCATCCACTCTTCCCGATGTTCCTCATCTTTGGAAAAACTTATGCGTTTAAACACATACATGATATTTAACGTTTTCATAAAGGATCTTATTTATTTTTAGGAATTCATAACAGCATACTAGCTTTGGAATTACTCCCGCTTTCTGTCACGGTGAACAAATCTTGCAAAATTACTAAGTCTCGAACTCTTCAAGCGACAAAAGAAGATGTTAAAAAATCTTTCATATTACATGTGCAGGTGAGAATAATAAGTCAATAATGAATTACTGTATTCGATAAATTATTTTGTTCTAATTTAAATTTATCATTTTAGGATTCGCAGAATCTTGTTTAGGAAAAAGAGCAGTTTGAAAATCGGTTGCAAGAGTTGAACCAACCTCGTCATCCGTACACGATTATTTGCGGACAGATTGAAAATTTGAATCACGTTTATGTGGTTGTAAATGGAGAGTTGTATCCGTCCTCTGATCCGATCCGCGCTGTAGAAAGTTGCTTTAAGTGTTTGAATGCTTTAAACTGTTGCCCGTTTCTGTGTGATTACGTTTATAATTGTATTATAAAACACATCTATGGACTACCTGTAGAAAAAATCTATGCGGCTGTTAGTAAACTTATTACAGATTTGATTAAACTGTGAGGTTAACATGGACCGGTTTTAGTTTACCCGATTACATTTCTACTTTACCTGTATTGCATCTTACTTTTTAATTAAAATGGATTTAAGCTATTTACTTCATCACATTTTAACGCTCGTTCTTGCTTTATATGGTAATTCTACTCTTCCACGAAAAGTAGTACAAAATGTTATTGACCATTTGAATCATTTTATTTGCAGCATTCTCTTACCAGCTTTGAAAAATGATTTTCTATCAGAATTAAAAGGGAAAAATATCCCTCCCGAAACTGTAAATAATATTGAGAAATGTTTTCGCAGTTACAGTTTAGTTTTCACGCACATACTCACAGAGCATAAACGATTCAAACTTTTGAGAAAAATAGGTTTTATCTAACCTGAAACCTTTTCTCTTGGGTTAACTTTCATAGGAAGAATAATAGGAGATCAATCAGTCAGTATCTAGATTATATTAAAAGTTTTACGCGGGAATCACATATTATTACAAACGTAATGCATGCTGACCTATGGACAGGAAATATTCACGAAAATTTACTGGCGATATTGTACTGCCTCTTTTTATTTTTAGTGATGATTTAGAAGTCGGAAATGCTCTAGGAAGCCACGCAAGAATGCATAAGTTTATGGCTGTTTACGCGTTGATTGCCTGTCTTCCACCACGACTTGCGTTCCAAGTTAGTAGCATATTATTTTCTACTTTAATTGGTTCTGAAGATAAGAAAAACAGTTGTTATAAGTCTTTTTTTTGTAAACTTATTGAAGAATTAAATTTTCTTCAGGCGGAAGGAATTTTAATTAACGTAGGTGGAATTTTCTAACGAGCACGATTTCAAATAGTTTTAGTTTTGGGCGATAACTTAGGGCTGAACGGAGTTCTCAGATTCGTCGAATATTTTTCGGCAAATCACTCATGCAGAACCTGTACAGTGTCATCAGAAAAATCGGCAACGTTAACTGTGGAAGATGAAACTCTCTTAAGAAACAAACGAAGTTATAAAGCAAATCTGCAAAAAGTTAATGCTTCCCAAACTGGAATTAAAGAGCCGTGCGTTTTTAATGTTGTAAAAGGTTTTCACGTAATAGAGAACTTGAGCGTTGATATGATGCATGACGTTTTAGAAGGTGTGTGTGTGTTTATGATTTAAAGTTTTATTGTATTCCTCTTTATTTTTGTTAAAAAATATTTCACTTTGAATGACCTCAACACCCGAATTCATAGTTTCAGATATGGTTCGACTGAAACTGAAACTCCGATCATTAGTGCAAATATAGAGAAAAGCAAAATGCATCTAAAGATGTCCGCTTCTGAAATTCTACACTTAGTTCGCGTCAGATAATTGATATTGTCACCTCACCACGTATAATTTGAAGCGATGCGAAAGCTTTAAAAGTTTTGATAAAAAATCATAACAAATTGTACACTGATTTTTGTGGATCGCTAAAACCGAAGTTTCACATGCTGCTTCACTATCCTTAAACTCTATTAGAAAATGGACCTTGTATTAAGTTTTGGAGCATGCGATTCGAATCACGCCACAGCAAACTGAAAGCGAATGCACAATCAAAAAGTTGCAATATTAACTTATTACAAACGATTGCTACCAAACAAATGCTTCTAATGTGCAAAATGGTACACAATTTGGAGAGTAATAATAGTGTTCGATTTGGATCTCGCGATAGAAGAATTTGTCTCAAGAAATATCCTGGTAAAGCAAAGTTTCATGTGGAAGTGTCCATTTCTGAAGCGCTGTATCGCTTAGAAAATTTTCTGGTGATTAACATCCATGAAAGCGAAAAACAATTTGCCGAAATAACAAAAATCTTTGTAATAGAACGCGAAACATTTTTCGACGTTAAAATGTATACTGAAGTTATGTTTGATGAACATTGTCACGCATACATCGTCGAAAAAAATGGAAAGGAAAAATTGATCAATCAAAAAGAGTTACCTAATATCACACCATGTTGATCAATACAGAAAGGGAACGTGCATTTCATTTGCGCTCGGTACGGTTTATAGTTTTAAGCTAGATCTACGATAAGTTTTGTAAGGCAAAATGGTGCTGCTGTCGCGATAAAATCGTGTTTGTGTTGCCCTACCACATAAAACGCAACAGCTGTCCTAAATTCCTTTCCGTGTTAGACAATTCTATTTAGAAAACGCTGAGCATAGAGATTGACAGCATTGTCAAGATTTTTTCCAGCTTCTCCATGCATCGGAACCATTTCAATTATACTCCATTGTAAAGTAGTATTCGGAATAATTTTTGATCGAGCTAAAATGAGTTTTGTCTTAAATGTATTTTTTCAAATTTACTGTAATTAAGAAAAGAAAAAATTAAACACTTTCGTAATGTTTTGATAGCCTCCACTGACCTCACTCTACAATAATGCCTGAGTTAAAATTTAGGAATATTTAGGAAACACTGTTAATGTAAATGTATTACTTAATAGTTGCTTCTCAAGAACGGACATACGCTTTGGCATGTTTTTCAAAATAATAATTACGAAAGAGATTCAAAGCGATGTATTTTTTCTATGTGCGAGTTTTTACTTCACTGGCTCAAAGATTCTGTAGCGATTTAAAAAATTCTTTTATTCCGTGGTCAGTCATGTCATAATGAAAACGGTAGATTTTGTATTGTTAATGTATTGCAGAATCGTATGCGTGCATTCTCAGTAACAGAAATATGAAGAAAAATTGAATTTCGTCGATTACGGCGCCATCTATCGCGAAACGAGAAAAATGTTTTAGACAAATCAAACGCATTTTTATCCAAAGAATCCGAATATGCAATAAAATTCGGGGTTCCTATTTAAGATTTCAAAATTTCCCCCATCCCCACCGTCAGGTGTATGTACTCCACAGAGTGATTAAACTTTGATTCATAACATTTTTTCATAGAGTCCCTATTTTTCGAGATATTTAAAAGTCCAAAGTTAAAAAAATCACCCGGTATATGTACTATTTCTATGCGTTTATGGGAAAATGTTAATAATCAGAGTTAGGTAGGTAATACAAATATAGAAAGTTCTCATTTTTAAACTTAAAATAAGAAAACAGATAAAAAATTGTTAAAATTGACATTGAGAGAACTGATAGAAGTTGCATTAGCTTTAATGCAAAAAAGAAACTTTTAAATCAGTTGAAAAACACGACCGCTGGAACTTTTTAGGCTCTATTTTCTCATTTGCCACATCGTGCGGTTGCGCATCAATACTTAAGAGCTTCTCATCCGAAAGTTAGAAGTTTGGATGGTGATAGAGACAATATATATTTTAAAAGAATAGAAGGCTGAAGGAATTCCATTGTCAAGATTCTAGTTTTTAGGGCTTGTCTGGTGACTGTTGTAGTATAGTGAAGACGCTGGAGAAACAATGATGACTGACCATAACGCCGTGAGGCCACTGACTCGCTTTCGTGGTGGTGTATTTTTCACAGGCTGTAGAAGCCACAGAGCGGTGGCTGACCGCACGGATCTGTAACCACTGGTCCACCGTGAAAGTAGTGGTAACGTCCGATCATGATCAGTCTTGCCCATTTCTCTGTATTGACGATAAAGAGCAGAGGTCGGTCCACTCAGCGCCGCCACAAAGACAAATGGAAAAACGGAGAAAGCCATATTTTTTTGCTTTTTTTTTGCTAATTTTATGCTAAAAGAAAATTTTTTTTGCTTTCTTAACTTCCGAGAAAAGGGTGGCGGCACTAGCACGATGTTCACTCAGCGGCGCCACTAAGAAAACTCACCAAAAATTATTATAATGAGATGAACGATCAGACGAGATTTTTTTGCTCTTTTTTGCTCCCCGACGACATATATTACGATCCCCAAAAACTACCCCTAAGTCGTATACACCTACCCCTGTGATAAAAAACGTTTCAAAAGTGGGAAAACCACCTTGAACAATGTAAAGATGATTAAGAGCTCCTAGTTAATTACTTGACACTTGAAAATTTACATCTCCTTACAATTTTTTACAAAAACTACCCTTCCACGTGAACGTATACAGCGGAGTTCATATATGTATGTAAAAGAATTTAAAATAATGAAATTCAGTAACCACGGTTAGTTGATATTTTTTGCTCTTTTTTCTCCCTGATGAGATATACTGCGTTGCCTAAAAACTACCCCTAAGTCGTATACACTTGCCCCCCGTATCAAAAACGTTTTGCTGTGGGAAAACCACTTAGAAAAATCCGAGGGGCGTTTCACTCGAAAATTCAACGTCAAAACGGTAGAAATCAAAATGAATTACGTACGAAATCCGTGGAAA
>JAAAKG020142711.1:0-11545 GCA_010014905.2 Druon quercuslanigerum
GCTGTAGGTCCCCCTCCCACCACCAAAAAGGGTGTGGGAGGTGTGTTAAGGAATAGGAAGAGGGTGAATGAAAAATGCAAACCTTTAGGGGACACATTAGAAGCTTCCACTAAGAGAAACACTATTTTATTCAGAAAACTCAGCGGATTCGTGTGATTGTTCTTAGAAGCTCCTCACATTTCTTCCAGCGATATTAATAATGTGTTAATTACTGTATAGATACAACTTATTTTTAATGCTTAAAGACTATGAAAGACCACGAAGACTCAATTGGACCTTTACATTTGTGTAACTACTAAGGCTTCTGAATTAAATTAGTTTAAATTTTAACGTTAAAATATATAAACTATATAATTTTGAACAGATCCAGAATCGTCTTATAAAATCAATATATGTTTAATTTTTAATACTCGAACTACAATTCAGTTTTTAAAGGCATTAGTTAATTATATTTACAGCTGCTTAATTTAAAACTGTTTTTATTTTCCTGTTATACTAAACAAGGCTCGAATGTGATTTAAAAAATATCTGATATCTCTGAATAGATATCACGTGCCTTTCTTTCGTATAACTACAATATGAAGTCAAGGTTAGAACTGAGCTAGTGACCCTAACGCTTTACAATACATAGGCTGCTTATCTAAATGAATGAGAAAGCTGTTGATATATTACAGCCCCCTTTTTGGATTGTTTTTAGTCTCTAAAAACCTATAATCACAAAGATCTAGGTGTGATTATTTTCCGTACAGAAACATTAGTATTAATCATTGGAATTGCCTAGAGGTGGTGTACCTTATTGGCTTTGTTTCCGAAACTACAATTTGTGTAACAGTTACCTATTAGACGTTTTACAAGATCAATTATGGCGTTGAGTAGTCCAATTTTATACATAGTCAGGAAGGTGTGTATCCTAAATATCGTAAATATTCTAAAGCATTTTCTTTCAACGTTCGGACTCGGTGATGGCTTGAAAGTATTTCTAAAATGCTTTCGGTGTATTCTAAAGTAAGCTGTGTGTTCCGTAGTGGATTTGAGTCGATAATTTTTGGTAGTGAAATATTTTTTTTTTAAAGTCATGTCTGGTATGTCTAGTTCGTATGTTAAATTCAGTTTTATTATCCGTGTGGTATTTAGGTCGTTATTTCTAATATTGAATTAAATTCTTGTTGACATAATTTTTCAATTTTGTCTAGTTATTATAAATGTTCCTATATTACTGGTTGGAAAGTCCATTGAGTGATTGGGACAAATCAAGTCAATTTGCTCTGTTTGATTAAATATAGCTAAGTTTCCATTTGAAATTCATATATGAGGCGCTGACTGTACTAAAAACGTTCCTAATTTGCATTTACCTTTAGATTGGGTATTAAGAGGACTAGCGTCGCAAGTATTTTGTCGATGAGTCAAGAATTCAGGTTGGTGTTTTTGCATACTTTAATTCCTTCCACTGATTTACATTTACTTAAACTTTATTTATCTTTTGGCACATAGATGTACCTTCCGGTGACGAGATATTCGTGATCCAATATGCTACTCGTAAAAGTCCCGGCTTTTTGTTTCTCAGGAAGAGGTATTATTCTTTCAATAGTTAAATTTTCGTTTTTTAACATCGGTAATTTTATCATGTATATTAAAGAGCCTTTTTTGTCAATATATTGATATCCGCTAAGTCAATTATTCTTTGATATTTGGTTTCTTGTCCTTCAAAGTGATATAAGTTGTTATCGTATCCTATGATATACATCTTCAATGTATAAAAAGGGAGCGCTGAAAATTCTGACCCGGGAGAACTCTCATGAGATTATCACAAGTATCGGTTTCCAGATCTGAATTCCCAGCTCTCACCTCAACGAGCTTTGCTTACCCAGGCACATTTTTCTATAATCTGCCAATTGAATTATATTTCCAAAACTTTTCTTGCTTAATTGTAGTTCCCAAGTCGAACTTTCTCGTAGGGTACTTATAAACTGATTATTTATCAGTATGTCCAAAGAAGTTGTATAATTAGGCAAGACAAGTTGGATTGAAAATGTTACGACCTTATAATTGAAATGTTATGACCTTATGAATAGAATCACGAATGGAAATAGTAAGTAGTAAGCTAAGTTCACACTAATAAACCATTATTTAACAATTAATCAATAATTAATGCTAATAATAATAATGATTTATCGAAAGTGTTATAACCTTATGTTATGACCTTATAATAGAATCACGAATTGAAATTAGCAAGTAATGGTTGAGTTCACACTAATAAATTAGTATTGATAAACAATCAATTATTAATACAATTAATCCTAATGATAATAATAGTAATGATTGATGGTTAGTACTGTGTAATCGACTTGTTACTTGTAATATGATGTGTGTATAATAATTATAACCATTTTTTATTTTTTTAATGTCAAGGAGAAATATTAATAGTTACGTATTCCATAGTTAAGTCAAAATGTAATGCCCCTCCCCAAGGTGTCACTCTAACATATTAGTAAGCGAGATATCTCTCGGTCTAGTGTCTAAATTGAAATTGAACCGATCTCGGACTTCGGTCCCTGGTCCAACCGCTCAAGCGTATAATGTTTGTAATGCCCCTTCCCAGGGTGTCATTCTAACAGATTACTATGTGAGAAAAATCTCTGGATCTGACACCCGTTATACTCTATGGGGCTGAACCCCCGACAAAAGAAGGCCCAAGTCATCGCAAAATATCTGCAGAAGGAAATAGAAGCTTACAGGGAACGCGGATACTTCACAACGACGAATAGAGACGAGCCTCAACAATCAGATAACGGATCTCCGACTATCTCACCAACCAGCTCCCCGTCGCTAAGGAGAAAACGGCTGTGCCCGACACTCGACGTGGTGTTACCGGTTACCATCAGAACCTCACCTTCACCAACAAGAGGCTGTCTGCCATATTCGCTAATGGTCCGTAGGACCTCCCATATTCTGTTTCCGAAATCCAAAACACCGTTTGAGTTACCTTCCGGAGGTTTGGCATACAGAGGGGACCTAGAAGGACAGCCCGGCATTATACAGGATCGAGAGGTACAGAAGTATAAGATAACGAAGTTCTTAGAGGGTATGCTGACTCCGTCCACGTTCCCGAGGACTTGAGCTCAGTGTAATGCAAACTTCGAACCCTTGGGAACTATTTAAGAAAGCCGCAGGAAGGAGGACTTACCAGCAACCCCCGATGAGTCAACAAATTACGCCCAAGGGCATGGAAGAGTTGGGCTCTTGGCTCCTTCGTAACCAGGGTTACGTATTCGCTAAATCACTTTCAACTGTTAACCTGAAAAAATCACCGACTAGAAATGGTTCTATTTAATTAAAACAGATTGCTTGGGAACATATCACCTGTCATATGAGTTGTTTTCGGTTTTCATTTGACGCGCCTACTAATTGCTTCATTAACTGACTTTCGATAATGAGCCTGTCGTTAAGACTTTTTATATCTTGTGAGGAACTATCAAGAATTAGTTTTATGATTTTCGTATTATTTTTGACAATTTCGGCCACTTTTTTACCATCCGAATAGAATTGATCAAATTCGTGGTTAACTTGATCTATGTCCTTTTGGGATAATGTCCCGAAAAGGGTTTTTGAAATGTCTCCAACCAAATTGAATAAACCTCTTCTGAATCTAGTTTTTCCCATGACGTTATGTAATAAAATTTAATTATGTTTCAATCGATTATACCTATAAACCATACTATTAACAGTGATTCTAACTGGGCAATTACTATCGCAATTTCCGACTAAAAAGTCCTTTAATTTGTTAATGATATACATTCTCTCGTGAGTATTGGTGAGGTTAATTCCAATTATTAGTGTTCATTGCTCTTCGTAAATAGTAACTAATCCGAGTTCCTTTTTATATAGGTTAGACGTCAGCGGCTCAATTCTCACTTGAGCTCTAATCAGGGCTATCATTGTCAGTATAAAAAGGCTGACCTTCATCTGAAAAATAAGGCATGACGTTGTCAATGTGTATTTTTGTACTACCTTATTTTTTGTTAGGATTTTTAGATTGTTGTTGTCCAAAATGTTAATTATTTTATAAGGACCTATCCAGGAGGAATCTAGTTTGTTGGTCTTTGTATTGTTTTTTACCTTAACCAACTCATCTACTTTATACAGTGGGTGATGTTTTATCATTTTTGCATCAAGTTATTTGTGTCTTTTTGTTTTTTAGACTAATTCTTTCCTTGGCTCTAGATAAATGTATCTTGTGCATTTTCTTCCATTTTGTAATTAATTCCTGGTAGGTGATACTCGGTTTTTGCTGGATGGTTGATGGTAAATTGGGTTCTCTTCCAAAGGTGAGTTCGAAGGGTGTTCTTTGTTATTTTCTGCCATAGATATTTTAATTAAGTTTCACAACGTCGAATGCATTCTTTCGATGGTTCCGTTTGATTGTGGGTAAAAAGCGGTTGTTTTGTTATGTTGTATTTTGAAGGCTTCTTCGAACTGTTGTATCAGGTCAGACATGAAGTTTTGTCCTTGATCAGTTGTTATTGTTTTTGATTATCTGCAAATGTAAATGTAGTGATTAATTAATTGTTCAATTATGTCTTTAGTGGTTTCATTTTTTGAGGGGAAGAGTACTGTATATTTGGTTAATCGGTCTTGTATGCTCAGTATACACTTCTAACCTGTAACTGTTTCTGGTAGAGGTCCATAGATAACCATGGCTATTTTATCGTTTGATTTTAAAGGCATATCAGGAATTATGCTTTCCATCTGATATTTAGTTCTTGTCGCTCTACTAAGTTGACAAATTGGGCAATATTTTACACATTTTTTTATATCGTTTTCCACATTAGACCAGTGTACTAATTTTTGTGCCTTTTCTAAAGTGTTTTGTTCGCCCATGTGACTTGCATGTGCTTCTTTCACAATTGCTTCCTTTTCTTCCTTTGTCAATTCTCTTGTGTTAACGAAGCATAGTGAGAACGAGTTTTCTGGGCAGTATGTTAATAAAAATTCTAACATTTTTTGAAGTACTCTTTTTCTAAATGGGAAATTAAAGGGTCTTCTATTCAGATGCGGATGATGGTTTTATCTTGACTTTTCCTGGAATGGGGTTTAGTCGCCATTGCATAAAATCAATGTACAAATTTTTTGATTCGCATTTTCTTTTTGGTTGCATTTCCCCTCCTGCGTTTGTTTCAGTTTGAAAATTTTATTTTCTCTTCTTCTTGTAGTATCCTATCTTCTGTAATAACTGGTGTATTGAATATTTCGATTTCCGGTAATATGTCTTCTAAATCTTCTTCTACTTTTTCGTTTGATATTCCTGCACTTTTCATTGCTTGTCTTGAAGATTCTTTAGTTATGGCAAATATTTGTCCTAAGTCTTTGTCCTTAATGGGGAATAGCCGCGATAGACAATCAGCTACTTTATTTTTCTTTCCTTTCATGTATTCGACTTCGTATACGTATTCTTCAAGTCTTAGTCTCCATCTCAATAAGCGGCAACTGGGGTCTTTTACGTTTTGTAGCCAAATTAGTGCTTTGTGTTCAATATTTGGAGGCATCGGTTGTTAAGATACATGTCCAATTTGTTTTTGTGTTTGTTTTTTTGCCAATGCTGTTAAAGGTTTAGCGATTAAAAAAAAGTTTTTAGTAAATTTGCCATAATAGCCAGTTAATCCAAGAAAAGATTGTATATCTTTTATTGTTTTTAGTTGCTTGAAATCAATGATTATCTGAATCTTTTTATTGTTAGGTTTCACCCCATCTTTTGTTCTAATATGACCCAAATATTCCACTTCTGGTTTTAAATACTCACATTTTGTAGGTTCTCATTTTAGTCCTCAATCAGTGATACATTGTAGAAGCAGTTCAAGGTTATTATTGCGCTCTTGAATTGTGTTTACAAATATGAATATATAGTCGATATAAAAGAAGCAATGTCTCCCAATGAGGTCGTGGAATGCTCTGTCCACCATTCTTTGGAATGTGGCTAGAGCATTTTTCAAGCCAAAGGGCATTCGATTATATTCGAAGTGTCCTCTTTGTGTTGAAAAGACAGTGTACTTTTTGCATTTCTGTTTCATTGCTATTTGGTGGAAACCCTCACTTGGATCGAGGGCTCAAAAGAATTTTGCTTTTCCAAGCTAGTCCAGAATATCGTCAAAGGACAAGCATCCTGATCTATATCTTTATTAATTTGTCTGTAATCTATGACTATTCTGGCTTTCCCCCTTTTTTTGGGAACGATCCATAATAGGGAGTTGAATGGGGATTGTGAGTGTCTTATTATCTTGTTATCCAACACTTTGTGTGTCCCTTCTAGAGCAAATTCTCTGTTTTTCATGTAATTTGTGTGACCTAAGGTTTATTACTTTACCTGGGTTTAGGATGGTCTCATGCTCGGTTAACGTTTTGCATGGTAATGGGACTCCAGGTAGTAAAAACGCCTGTTTGTATTTTAATAAGTTTTTCTTTACTGCCTCTTGGTTTTTCTTTTCAATGTGATTGATATTAGATGTTTTCAATAGTGTTTGCAGTTGGTCTTGTATACTGTCGAGTTTTTAATCTCAAATTCAATTGCAGTTGTCTTGATTTTTTTTTTTTCGTATTTAATTTCCTCGGGTACATTAGTTGATTGTTTTGAGTAATTAAAAAATGGTACCTGTATCTCTTTATTTTCAATCGTATATAATCCGTCAGGAATATTATCTTGGTTTTCTATCCAGATATCTATGATTTTCGTCACTCTTATTCTGCATATTTTGGCAATGGAAAGTTTTGATCTACTATATGGAATAAATGTTTTTTCCAAAATAATTAAACTATACCGCTTAATGGGATTCCTGGTTATCATTTCAGATTTGAAACTTCTTTAATTATTTAATTTTATTTACATCTTGGTGTATTTAATTTGCTTTTATCATGTTTAGGGCTGCTCCTTAATCAACTAGTGACCTATATTTTCCCCAAAATCCTCTTCCTTTGGTGGATTCTAATCTTCCGGAATCTGCATTAATTCTGCTTATTCCAGGTAGTTACAGAATTTCTTCTTCCATAATTTCCTGGATCTCTAAACATTCTTCTTCCTGGATGTTTCTTACTTGCGGCGGTCTTGTCGAAAAATGTCCTTGTTGAAAATTTTGTTTGCTAAAACACTGGGAGGCAAAATAGCCTAATTTAAAGCATTTGCGTCAGGACACCTTTGCTCTATCCCCTAGACGTAGGGTTTGATTTAGAGCTTTCGTTCCAGTGGCTGCCGTTGTATTGGCTGCTAATCTGGGAGACGGCGTATGTCTTTAGATAAATTTAAGGCATTGTCGGGGTACTATTGGCGTACTTCTAATGGGCTGTAATTCTATTAGCCAGATCTGATACTCTGTTGCCTCTTTTTGAGCCTCCTTCGATTTCTAATCTGAGATGTCTTTCAGTACCTTCAAAGTGTAGCTTTTTAGTATTACCGGTGATTTTTTCAGCTAAGATAAATTCGATTAATAGTTGTGGTTGGGAACACTGACTTTTTGTCCTCATTACTAGTTTAATTAATTTTACTAGTTTAATGGCTCTACTGATATCTTTAGCTGATATCCCGTCTTGCCAATGTGGTACTTGAGGTTCTAATTGTTGCCGTCTTCGTAAAATAGATTCATTTCTGGTTCTTAATCTTAGTCTGGCATGTTCTTCATCGGAATATCTATCTTCCGGCATTCTTCCTCCATTTGCACCTTCGGTACCTGTTTAAATATTTCCTTTTATTCCAATTCTTGCTAATATTTCCTGTCCTTTCATTCTCTTTTCGTTCTCTCTTGATAGTATGGAGATATTTTCTGCTGTCGCTGATTGATTTATAACCAGACTGCATATGCTTTTTCTAATTTGTCAAATGCATTGAGTAAGACTACTGAAATTTTTTCCCTTGAGGGAGACTGAGCTCGAGAAGGAACAGGGGAGGCCATTGCCTAATGTACTGTGGCTCGGACAAGTCACTGTCAGAAGCCAGAGTGGAAAATTCTCTAATACCCTACTTTGTCAATGTCAGTGTAACTCATTTTCTAGTTTGTCGGGTGTGCTTACCGCGTGACAGTTTTGTGTGATTTAGACCTTGTCCTTTAATACATTAAAATGCGTCGTATCGTCCTACTACAATACTGACGATTTTGAAGTAATTTATTTGTATTGTTGATGAAGGCCAGTGCCTTTGTAGGCCACGTAGGGTATACCTACGTGAAATAGTAAAACTTCACCTCACCAAGCAAGAAAAATATGTAATTTCAGGTTTGTTACCTTCCTCAGACCACAAAGAGGATTTCCACTCTTTACTATTTTAATATTAATTACTAACAAAAACTTACAGTGAATGTTGTCCTTCGACAGTGGCCTGAAGATCCATAGAGTTTCTGCTTGCTGTCTGGATTCCAAGTCCGGCTGGTGACGTATCTCCGAGCTGTTACTGCTGGGTCCTGTTGGGTCGGGTGTGGCTAACTCGATCAGTTTCCTGTGGCTAGGCAGAAGTCTCTTCCGCCTGATTGCGGGCGTCGTTCAGTTTTATTTTCCTAAGTTTTTTTACTACTATTCTACGTACAATAGGCCCTTACTGCATTTAAGACCCTAGTTTTAATAGTAGTCATACGATTCAATGCATTCGGGCTGTCCGTAGTACAGTCCGGAGTTCGTTTCTTTATGAATTTTGTAAATTTTAATTCTTTTGGTCTTCCAGGCCTCCGTTACTTATGAGAAGAGCAAGATTTCTATGTTTCTCCGTAGAGAATGCTTTTCTTCGAAGTATCCTTTAAACGGATCCTGGCAGGATCGCCAGATGTTATAGTAAAAAAGGCTCGAATGTGTTTTTAAAAATATGTGATATCTCTAACGAGATATCACGTACCTTTATGTCGTATAATTAAAATATGAAGTCAGGATTAGAACTGAGCTAGTGGGCCTAATGCTTTACAATATATAGGCTGCTTATCTAAATGAATGAGAAGGCTGAGGCTATATTACATCCCGGTTCAAAAAAAAAATTCTCTTTCATTTCCTGATTTTCCCCCGTCGTGAGTCTAGCTCAATTGAGCACAACTTTCATTCTTTTTAAATATTAGTTTTTCGGTTCTAACTTTCGGACCCATCATATTTATTTTTGTTTTTATAAACAATATTTTTCTTTAATAAAATTGTTGCAAGGAAAGCATTACGAAATTTTTTTTAATTTTTCGAGGAATAAAATGAATATTTTTAGGTCGTCCGAAGTTACTTTTCTTTACAAAATTTGCCTTACGTCTAATTTTTATATTCTCATAAGAGAAGGTATTAAAGTTGTGTAAAATTTTACCCCCCACCCCCTTTTCTCAATAGTCTGTCTGTCTCTCTGTCTGTCTCTCTGTCTGTGCGTTCGTGGATGGTTTTTTGTTAGCACGACAACTTTCGAAAGAATTGACAGATTGGATTGTTCTTTGGTAAACTTTTTTAGTATCTTAAAATGAAGGTCAAGTTTGTTGGCTAGACATTTTGGATAAATATTCATACAGTGAACACATTTTGAATATTTTTGAGACCATTTTTTTCAAGATTAAAAAATTTTCTGTACGGATATTAATAGTATTCAAAAATACGAACACTTTACCCTTATGACCCAAAAAATGAACATTTTATGCCAAATATATATATACATCGACAAGACCCAGGTGCCAAAATTATAATTACATTTCCAATTATAATTACCGAATTTGAAAATTTTCAAATAATAAAATTCCCGAAATAAAATTTGTTTTTTATGATTTTTATTTCTATGATAAAATATTTTTATCATAGAAATTTTTGTATAATATTTAGTTTTAAAAAAAATTTTGTTTTAATTTAAAATGAAAATAATTCTATAAAAACTGTACAAAGAAATTAATGTATTAATGTATATATCAATTAATGTCGCCGAATGTTTCCGATTTCTTCCCATGTATCGTCGAATATTTCCGAATGAATAGCCACTTTACTTTTTCCGAATGTACCCAATTTCTTTCCGAATCAAATAAAAAAATATTTTTTTTCGTGATAATAACATATGTTTATCTTCCAATCCTTTTAAATTGCAGCAACTATATTGATTCCTGCTGAATCCAGCAAAGAGGATTCCTAAAAACTTAGAAATCGGGAAATTTCATAACTCAGAAAACATTTTTGACACTTCCATATATCACGTACATAGTTGTTGCACATTATCACATCTAAAGATTCCAAATTTCGAATATTCTATTTGCCCATGTCTCATTTGTAATCACTAAAATAAGTCCTTGATAAAATTCCTTCTTTACATAATAAAAATAATATAATATGAAACATAAATTGCACTGAGCTTGACTGAACGATGAAAAGGCAAATGGAGCGTTACTTTAATCGATTTCCATATTCACAATAAACAAAAAGGATTACTGAAAAAGGAACTGAGCACAATGAAGTTTTTTACTGAAAGCACAATGGAAAATTAGCAGTATTCTAATTTTGTTGTGTATTAATCAAGAATCTTTGGTTGGAATGCTTTCTTACAGCATCTCGCGTCTGCTTGTCCCCAGCCGCCATCTTGATCTAAGATTGACGCTTCCTCACTCATTCACTCGCTTTCGGTGTAGCGATCGATAGACCTAATCGATAGTAACCATTCGATTGTACTAATATTGGCTAAACCAAAATAATTAAATGTCATTATATGTTTGAAAAAATGTTGTTAGTAAGTGTCAACCTCTGCCAATGATAATGATTCCTGTAGATCTCACAAAAAATATAACCACATTTAATTGCTTTGTTTTAAATGATCTTTGGTTCAAAATCGAAATCAGTGCAGTCGAATACCTACCATAACCGATATCAATAAAATCGCAGAAACAGAATGGCGACGCAAGAGACATTGATATTGATTTTTCCAAGATTTTTGTTTAAAATCATACAAATATTCGGATATACTTTATTTTCCATTGTGCTTTCAGTCCCACATTCTTTTGTGCAGATATTTGTAGAATAAATCTGATTTTGTAATAATAAAAATAAAATAAATATATATGAAAAATAATAAAGTAGTTATGAAAATTTCTTATTTCTAGATTTTTTGAAAAATATACGGCAGTTTAATTTCAATAGAGAATAAATAAACCGTGGGATATTAAGGAAAAAATTCGAAAACTGAGATTAATTTAATTAAGTTGTTGAAAATTTAGCAATTTTGTTATAAAGTCATTCTTTTTAGTTGAAAATTCAACTGTGATGTTGAAAATTCGTTTTTTGTTGTTATCAAAATGCATATATGTAGGTGGAATTTGCATCTTTTTGGTTAAAAATCACAGGTGTTTATTTAAAAATTATTCTGTTTCATTTTTTAAATTAAAAATACAACAATTTATAGTTAAAAGTGAAACTACTTTGTTAAACATTCTTTTATGTTTTTGGTTGACGATCAATAATTTTGGCTGAAAGATGTTTTTTTTTATAATTTATCTACATTTATATATATTTCTTTTTAAATTTCATTATATTTATACATTTATTTCAATTAATTTTCAATTTATTATTATTTTTTAATTTC